>VXBI01011677.1:467637-498520 GCA_013397375.1 Toxostoma redivivum
TTTTTTAGGAATGGATGAGAACTTTAAGCTCTTAAAGGTCCAACATAAAATCCTTAGAAGCTGCAAACTTGACAGCCAATTCCTCTTTCCAGTGTGTTTTAACTAAAACATGAAAAATGAAAAAGTCTTCAGGCTTTTTCAGCAGGAGGAAAATTTAATGACTGATCATTGGCTCCGCAAGATGATTTCTGCATCACTGCTGAGAATTTCCAATCACACAACTGAAAAACTCGCAGCAAAGTCTGACCTGCAGCTTTGCAGAGCAGATGGTCTGCTGCCAGGAGATGTTGAGGCTTCCTTCTCTGAGATGTAGGTGTGCTGTCACTCAGCAGCAAAGAGATGAGTTGGTGCAGAGCATTTTTCCCTGAGACAGCTTCCCAAAAGGTCTCCCAGAGCTCCTTGTCACTCTCACAGAGTTCAGCCTCTTGCTGGAGAGGGTGAACAAACGTACAAGATGAGAATATTGCAGCCATAAACTAGAAACCACTATTTTGTTCTTTACATACTGTCATTTTTTTCCAGGAATAATTTGTTTACATTTACATTTATATGATATTAAAAAATATCAACTAATATCTTTCCTAAAGTTATTCTATTCTTCTCCCCTAGAAATAAGCAGTAATTGCACTACCAGCCAGCTTCCAAGGGTTTGATGCCAATAATGTAAGCAGCTGTATTTTTACATTTTGTTTAATAAAATTGCTTTTATGTAAAGGTCTGCTATTAAACATTTGATAGTTTCACACTAAAAAAAAATTCTGGTACGGAAAGGCAATTACAATTTGAAGAATTATTGCCATAAACTTTAATGTTTTTCAATTTCAATCTATTGTAAGGCAAGAATTTCTTAGAGCAGTTGCATTCAATGTTCCATCATAAAAAAGAGTAATGGAATAAAAAATACTGTGGGATATATGGAATTTTACGACAAAAAGGCAAAATATCCTCAAATTTTTCTCTTTGTAGTCATCTCTACCTTTAGTCTTATTAGTTGCCCTGAAAAAGATATCTCAAAAAGTGCCTGCAAGCCCAAATAATTATACACCTGGCTGCATAATCTGTTGATAAAAGCTGAATATCTAAACATTCTTTATGCCTTGGCCTTGCAGCTAATTCATTTTGCCACTGCTGTCTCTAGATTTATGTGTTTTAGCTAAACTCTTTTACTGGGCACTGGAGAGAAGTATCACAGGAGGTGATTTACCCTTTTCTCTTGTCATTAGATACTCAGGTAAAAGCTTCACTCCATGGGGACTGAGTGTTCAGGGGAAGTCCCATTCTGGATAATTAATTTCATAGAGAACCACGCCTTCAATGATCTTGAGATCATTAATATTGCTCAGGTCTTACACAGCACGGAGATAAGGCAGTGGATCAATTAAATCAGTGTGGAAGTAGGTTTAGATTGGTGTTGGGAAGAAATTTTTTAAGGCTGGGAGGCCCTGGCACAGGGTGCCCAGAGAAGCTGTGGCTTCCCCTGGATTCCTGGAAGTGTCCAGGCTGGATGGGGGCTTGGAGCAACCTGGGACAGTGGAAGGTGTCCCTGCCCGTGGCAGGGGTTGGAACAAAATGGTCTTCAAGGTCCCTTCCAGCCCAAACCATTCCATGATTCCCTGATTTCTACGTTCTTGTGGCAGTGGGGTTGGAGCTGTGTGATCTCCGTGGTGTCCCCAGCCCAAACCACCCCATGATTCTCTGATGTTATGGAGGAGGGGGTGAACACCATGCACCTGTGCTCTGGGAAAGCAAGCAGGGTCTGGCTGCTCTGCTCTGCTTGAAAGCTGCAAACCACTCACCCTGCAGGCACTGAGGGACAAAGGGTGACTGGACAGGCACAAAACCCCACAGCCTGTGCAAAGTGTTGAGGCATTCCTCCAAACCCAGCAACTCCCCAGGGGTGCAGAATGGCTCTGTGCTCACCTCCTGCACACAGCCCAGCCAGATTTAAAGCTTTGGTGGTAGGGGCTGACTTCAAGGTGTCACACCTCACCTATTTCTGACCTGCTGACAAAAAGAGCAGCTGGTGACTCCATCAAAGCAACTGCTGGGCTAGAAATCACTTTCTCAGGCAGCCAAAGGGAGGACTGTTTGCAAAAATCTATTCCTGTTATTTAAAAGCTCAAACTAAGTGATCAAACAATCTCACGTTCCACATCCTTCCAGTGATGGATCACAGTCCAAAACCTTCCAGTTATAAAGCTTCACTTAAACAATGGCCTAAAAAGAGGGAAGAAGTGACAAATTTGAGGACCTCTCGTGACTCCAGTGGTGATAAAACTTTGGATCTGCTGTAATTCATCCAAGCAGTTGAGCACATTCTTATGTTCAAGCTTGCAGGCTGGCACAGTGATTTCAATTCATTTTATTAAATACAGCAAGTTAAGTGCTTTGCTGGCTCCCAGCTTGACACAAATGCCTCTTGAAATGACTCTCAGGGTATTTCTGTTGAAGAAATCAGTGACTAAAGTCATATCAACTGGAGTCTCCAGCATGCCAAAATAAGATTTAGTGTGAATATGAGCATTCTTCTCTTGCGAATCCATCTTCAAGTTTAAAAAAAAAAAAGTATCTTAATTATAGTTAGAAGATCTTATATTGAAATCAATATTACTGTGTGTTGAAATACAGGCAAATAAAATAAAAAATAAAAAAATAAAATTATTTAGGAATTGTGGTGGTGGTGGTAGTTTTTTTACATTTGGAAATACTATTGCTCTCTTCAGCTGTGCTGTTTGAGTAACTCTCCATTTTATTTACATATAGATGAGTAAATATTTTCAAGAGTTAATTTATCTGAAGAGGATAAGTTATTCAAGTTACTTGTTAAGAAATAGGTAGAAAATTTATGTTAAAAAAATTTAATAAATATTAAAAATGTCATGGTGCTTTATGTTGGTGCTATAAAAATTGTTTTAAAAAATAAATTCCATTTAAAAAATAAAATAAATGAAAGGGTTAATGCAATACAGAATTTGATATTAAATATTAAAAGCAATTTTGAGTTTATTTTAATTAACCTGGTGATATTTATTGTAAGCAAGCCCATTCCACTTTTCTCTCTCTCAAACACATAAAAGAATCCATTTCCTGTGTCCTGTATTTGATTTTTACCTCAGGAAAGCCTCACTCTGAGCTCTGTAACTGAGCACAATGCAGGAGAGCAAGTGCAAATGACACAAAGAAATAGGAGAGTGATTTGTCTAATAATCCTAAAAGAGGGTCTATTTTGGAGGCCCATATAGGTAAAGTAGCCTCCAGAAAATCTCAGAATGATGATTATGCTTCTTAAGAGCCCACTGGTGAATGAATCTGAGGGGGTGCAGTACAGATTAGTGATTTTTCTGCCTCTCTTGAAGATGCATGCTTTGGTTTAACCATCCTCTTTCCAATCCGAAGCATCAGTATTTTCATGGGGATTGGCAACAATGCTTGTGAGCTTTAAAAGGAATGGGCAAACAAAACATCAGGGCAGTGATTATCCAGCCTTTTCAGATATATTTTCTAATCTACTTTCCAGAGGGCGCACAGTGCAGGAAGGTTGAATACTCACTGGGGTTCTGTGTCCCCAGGCCTGGGAATAGATGATTAAATTGTACAGAGCATTTCAGGTCACTCAGGAGCTGTGCTTCTGATCTGTCTTTTCCAGATTGTGTGCTGGTGCTCATAACAGGTGCAGAAGTACTCAGCTGGTGACTGGCAATGTCTTGTTTCTCTAAATAAATAATCAAATCGACCTTTTTTGGGGAAGCAGTGGAAGCTCTTACACTTTACTTTCAGACTTGCCTGTTTTTCCCAGATGTAAAATCATAAACTTGGCACCACAAGTACCCAATTTGGAGCTCCCTTGAATTCAGTTTAGTTAAATGAACCTGAGCTAAGTTCATGGGTCTGTTTTCCACATATGGCAGATTTGTATGTCAAATGAGGTTACCCAGCTGGGAGGAACTTCATGACTGACACCCCAATATTTTATATTCATTATATAAGTGATGAGTGTGGAAAGATTCATATGGAGGGATCTTGGCCATGTCAGCTTGAGCAATGATGTACAAGTGAAAAGCAAAGCAGTCTGATCCCTGATCCCTGATTTTCATGGAACTAACAACCCATCACTGCAGTTTACCTGGGACTTCATGTGTCAGCACTCTAGAATACTCAGCATGATTTCAGAAAGGATTGTCTGACTGCAGTCCAAGCAATAATTGGAAGAGACTTGGCTGATGCTCACTCAAAAATGGAGTTTTGGTTCCAAATCGTTTGTCTCTAAGCAGAGTAATAAATTTTGGGTTTGAACACACAGAGACTTTTTTTCTTTTTTTTCCCTAAAGAAATTTCAGCTTTAACAAGGAAATAACCTGAGTATTTTCTGACTGGCTGGAGTCTCATAATAATTCTCACAAACACCTCTATTTTCAAACACTGAACTTTGGGCATTGTATGAGCTCTATGATTCTGACCTAGGGACTATGTAAGGCCCAGGGTGGTACAGAACCCATCAGCCCAGATTAGCTCACTTTTATAAAAAGCTGTGGTAACCTTTAAGAGCTTGTTTGCCATGTCCCTGGTGTGGTGACCACCCAGGCTTTGAGCTGGGGGTCCTTGGCAGGTGAATCCCTTTGCATCTATTGTGCTAAACAGCCTCAAGTTTTAGTTTTATTTTTTATTCTCCCTCTCTTCAGCTGACCTGCACACCTGCATTTTAGCTGCCAGCAGCATACAGGACTATGTTTCAAGATGCTGGACTGAGTTTAGATAATGATTTTTAGACCCAGACACAATTTAGGATATACAGCATATCACAGAGCATCAGCTGAGAATGAGTCTCCTCTGCACTGACCATTCAGCCTGCTGTCACAGCAGCTCTTAAATACTTTTTTTTAAAATTAAAAATATTGCTGTTTATATGCAACTCTTGGCAGCTTTAATGTGAAGTGCCAGACTCAGCCATAGCATTTTGTAGCATTCAGTGGAATTGCGTGAAATTCAAATCAATAAAAACTGGCATGGTGTGATACATGTGGTGTTTAGTAAACAAAGCAGATGAGATTGACCTGAGTGAAAGCTGTGATCAGCACAAACACACTGAATACAAAATGTGGTGTTGATTTGTGGCACAGCTGAGCTGGATGTGCATTTATCCAGCTACTTTGGGAAGATCTGTTAGTTTTTAATAGTGATCCAGTCTCAGGTGTAAAGCCCAGTTTCCTCTTTGTAAAGTCTTCACATTTGTCCCCAAGTCTAAAGAATGAAAATAAAAATGGGATGCACAGAGATCCTCTCAGACTTTACTACTTTGCTCAAAACTTATTGGACTCCCTGCCCTGCTCTTCCACTTATAAATTCCCTAAAGTAGAAAAGCAGGGTAACAGAAATAAGTTTTTAAAGCTAATAAATTGAAGATAGGCTTTTAGCTGATTTTGGGTGGAAAAGCATTACATCAAAAATCCTGCTAAGTAACTTTGTCAGATATGGATATTACAGAGAAAACTCCATCAGCTTTATTTGGGTTTTCTCTCTCTCTTTAAAATAACCAAAAATATGGAATGTAGATACAGGAGGGAGCAAATCTTTGGCACAAAAATTGCAACATTTGGCTAATTAAATGTCTGTTTGTTTTCCCGGGTATTAAATTCTAATTCTTGACATTTAGGAAAAAACAACTATGGAAAAGGAAAACAGGACACAGCTCCAGCTTATGGAGATTGGCAGCCTAAAAAATCTCATGCCTTGCAGAGTCCATGGAAGTGTTCATTTCCTGTCCAGAGCTGGGATCAAGGGACTTAATGAAGTGTCTGACAGAGGAAAAATGTTAATTGAATTTGCATGGGAAGATAAGTGTCATTATATCAGTTTTACAGGTGGGCACCTGTGGCAGAGTAGCCACGTGTTATGAGGAATTTCCTATGTTAGGTCAGTGGAAAACAGCTTCCTTCACTCCCAGCTGTAAATCTGAATTTATTCAAATTCTGTTAATAAATGCATTATTAACTAAAACATAACACTCAATACAACACATTAATAACTAAAATGCAACAGCATTTGCTATGAAATGCTGTTTCAGCTCAGATGCACTCACTAAGCCTGTGAGATTGTCGCCTAATGTAAAGATAAAATTAAATGCTTCCATGAATTCTGAGCCATATATTTCAGATCATCCTTAAACTAATGTGGCTAAATATTAGCCCAGTCTGAACTTTTTCCTGCTGGGACTTCTGGATATTTTTTTCTTTCTAAAAATCAGATTATCCTTCTTTACATGCCCTCTAAAGCTCTTGCTTAGGCAAATTTTTAACCTGCATACTGGTAGTAAAGGTAAGAAATTGCATAGGAATAGAACTTTTTTTCTTCCAAAGTTCCAAGAAAGTGACCAGGAGACAAACCCAAGTTCTTGGACTGATCCAAAATAAGGCTCAGATGACTTTGGGGGAGATCTAAGCAATGATCTTTAAAACAACTGTGATCTACCACCCCTAGAGGCTTTTAAACTCTGCATTTTCTGAGTGATTTTTTTTATTTTATGTACAAGCATAAATGCTTTAATCTTGTAAAGACCAAATATCCCATAAATGGCTTTGGTATAAAAAGATTTCAAATCATTTACAAACTCAGAGGTTTTGATTTAATTAAAGTATACTTAACTATTCCAAGAGGAGGCAATATATATATTTATTATTAGGATATTTGCACTATAAAAAAAGGTGATACTTTATTCTTAGCAATGAAAATTATCTTTCAGCACACAGCTCTCCAGGCTCCAGTGTAGACAGAAAATGAAATTTGAATGATTATAATGTTGCCATATTATGATATTTAAGAATGGATGGTAAAATCTGAAAATGTTTAACACCTTAAGAGGAAAACTTCTGTCAATGTCTACTTAAATTTGCAAAAATTTACATAAATTCAGGTGAAAGATGTCAGAGATAGAGCAAGAAGGAAGATGGATAGCAGGGGATCTGATCTACCACTGCTGTCAGTGAACAACATTGTGACCATGGATACTTCTCCTTATTTTCTTTTTTATCCATTTTTGCCTGATTTGATAAATCCTTCCAGTTCACTGACAGGTGGCAATATTTAGTCTTGTTCATCCATTTCTACATCAGCCATGATTTTGTGGGGTTATCCAGAATGGCAGCAGGGGATCATCCTGTTCAGCTGGGGAGATGGAGAAGGAACAGAGTTCCTTGACTGGATTTATCTGCAAATCTGGATGTCTTCTGCAGCTTGTTTCTACTCAATCCCCTGGAACAGGAAAATGGATTTGTCACTAGTCAGGTCAGCAAAACAGAGGGAGATTCATTAAAAGATAATGTGGCAGGAGGGAGCTAACAGAAAACAAGGACAAAACTGATGTTGTAAGATATTATCTTATGAGACACAGGAGGATTTTACAAAACACTCTATGTTAAGATATTTTTACACCACCTATTTTTGTCTCTGTGCTTTTGAAATCAAGCTCCATTAAGTTTTCATGAATCTTAGGACAAGTGCTGTGTTCTGCCAGGAACTGTTACCTGGCAAATGGTGTGTGAAAAAAAAAGTAGAAATCTGGACAGGGATAACTACTTACTACAGCACATCCCAGTTCGTTAATTTATGAGGGGTTTTTGGTCCTCCATCCAGAGTTAGCTTATGCCACCTTTCCAACTCAAAGCACTTTAAAAAATACTCTGAAATCTTAAATGAAGGAGTCATGGAAAAATTACTCCTTTCCCAATCAGGGATAAACTGCTTCCTTCCCAGTCCTACTGCCACTCATCTCTCTGCTGTCTTTGGGCTCTTCATCTCTGTGATTGGTTTGGACCAGCAGCACCAGATGTCTCTCTAGAAGTTGTTAAACCAGCAAGAAGCCAACCAGGTAAAAAAAAGAAAATGGCAAAAAAAAGTAATTAGACACAGTGCTTTTCTAGACTGGTTTTCTAGCTAACATATCATAGTAAAAGTTTGGATCTACATTAGCATGAATGAAATATCAGGAAGGGAAAACACATTGAATTATTTAATTTTCCAGTTTCTCAGATGCCCATCCTTTTATTTTTTGAAAAATTTGATTATTCTCTCCTCTCATGAGGAAGCTGCACAGACAACCAACTCCGAGCCCTGTTGCCAACAAAAAAACTTATTGTTCTCTGTCTAAAATCGATTCAGCTCATACAGCCAGGGAACTTCTGAACTATGAGGAGACAAAAAAATTACTTGCACTCTGAACAATGACAAAAAGCCAGGTTAATTTCCTGAAGGGAAGGATGAATCCTCTGTGTGATCCAGTGCACTGCAGAATGAGCACCTCCTTGAGCTGCATGGGAAGGAGGAGCTGAGAACAGAACAGGCCATTCAGTTTGGTTGTTCTGTTCTCAGCTATGGCTGCATCTTTCCACTGCTAAGAGACAAACCTGGCAGCTCCCTGGCTTGGCTGTGACCTGTTCCCATTGTTTCTCTCTAGTCTATGATGGTTTTGTTGCTATAAGGAGCTTTGGATGTTTCTCTCATGTTGCAATAAAGCAGATGGGAGTCAGTTTCTTCATGAAGGAAAAGCTAATTCTTTATTTTCATAATTCATTTTTATACAGTTTTTATAGACTTTATGTTTAATTTGCTAGTAGTTTTCTTGCTATTTAATCCATTGATTAGTAACTGGCATTTTACTTTTTCATCAAATCTTTCTATTCTTGGATGGCTTACATATTTTTTTCACTGATTCTCATGGGACAGACCTATTGTTTATGCAGGTGCAAACGGTTCTCTTACTAAACCAGGTTATTGTGTAGCTGTTTTCTCATTCTTCTAATTCTTCTTTATGGAACTTACAAATTAGTTGCCAGCTTAGCTAGAGTAGCATGGCCTAAACCATATTTTATAAGGCCTTTCTTTTATAATATCTTTACCTGTCTGCAACACTCTCATGCCAGTGGTTCTCTTTCAACAGCTTTTTCAAACACCCTTTACTCTTCTTCACAAGCTGCCACACTGACATCCTTCTTTACATGAACATCCCTCAGCTCTCCAGTTGCTGGTATCAGAAAGGGAAAAAAATAACTCAAAAAAACCCCCAAAGATAGGAAATTCCCTTCATCCCCTTCCTGCCGTGAGATATGTGATTCTCTTCCACTCTTCTGATGCTCACACAGGGCACAACTCACAAGATCTGCAAAAGCTTGTATGAATGGAAAGAAACAATACTTCAATAATGAAAATAGGCACAACAAGTGATATAGCAACTGTTTGTTCAAACAACACTGGGCAAGTTTCTTCGGAGTGAAAATAATTAATCATTGGAACACATTACTTGAATCCTCCATCAATGGTCTTTGCTAAACTTAAAACTGAAAAACTATAGAGACAAATGTGGAAACGTTATGTATATGAAATGCAAATCAGAGTATGGATTGGAAAGATAAATTATTCAGTGAAGAATTACACTTGGAAAGTCTTGGTGTTCTGGTTTTTTTTGTCCCAAACTGCTGTATTCAGCCTGTGCTCTATGGAGCTGTGGAGCATTAGCTAGGAGTCAGCAGCAGGTAAATAAGAAAAATATGTTATTCATAGTCTTAAACTTGCTACAAGGGGAACTTTCCTGTGCTCAAAAATACACAGGGAGTGTGCAAATCTCTGTGACTGGAAAACACTGGACACACAGGCAGGAAATGGCTCCGTTTGCCATCTCAGTTGTTTTCTGAATAATTCCAGCTGTTGAAAAAAACCAACACAAACCAACAGATAAAATAAATATGCATCTCAGCCTTCATTCAAAGCAGAGACCTGTCCCTTAGCTGCAGCAGAAAGATTGAAAATATCAACAGAGTGGAATCCAGAAATCAAAGGGCAAATGGTATTTTTGCTTTCCACCTTAAGTCCTTTGAGTCTACTAACCCAAATTAGTTGCCATTAGCTCATTTTCCAGCACCAGACAAAAAGGTTTTCCATCCAGCCAGTAACATGTACATATTTTATAATTTTTATTACTATATCATAGTCAGATTTAGTGGAGCAGCCAAATGCATAACTTGATATGTAACACCTCATTGTAGTCTATTTCTGAAGGAAGCTTTTCCCCTTTTTTCTCCTCAACAAGAAAAAAGATTACAGAAGTTTAAATTCCCCTCTTCCCCCCAGTTTATATCCTGAGCATGATGCCATAAGGAGTGAATATTCCTTTGGTCAGCTGGGGTCACCTGTCCTGGCTGTGCCTCCTCCACCCTCCAGGCACTCCCAGCCCCTCCCTGCCTGTAGGAAAAGCAGGAATGGCTGCTCAGCAATAACAAAATCTGAATCATCAACCCTGGTATCAGAAAGGGAAATCAATCTCTGAATCATCAACCCTGTGGTCAGCATAAACCCAAAACACAGCTCCACACCAGATTAACCCTACCCCAGCCAAAACCAGCACATTCAGGAAGACAGTTTGGTGGTTGATTTTATTGCCTTGATTCCTTTTTTTTTCCCATCTCATAGTTTTTGACAGAGATAAGAAAGGAACTCACTGTGCATTGCACGCACAAACACAGCCAAATATTTTGGTTCTTCTCCCAGAACTGAATCCCCAGCACTGCTGTGAAGCAGCTGGGAGCTGGAAGTGCAATCTTGGTACTGGTGTAGCAGGAAGCAAACAAAGTAGCCCAGCTTGGGGTCTCAGGTTCCTGGAGCTCCTCTGAGTAACTCACAATCCAGAGCAGGTTTTTGCCTGCTGAGGGGCTCATTATTGCAGTCACCTTTTCTATCCTACAAATCTTCAGCTCTTGTTCTTCTCTCTGCTTGTCTTTTAACTCACTTCTGTCTTAATCTCCCTCTTTATCCCCCCCAATATTTTTACATTATTTCTGCTTTATTTTCTTTTTGTCCTTAAAGCCTTCTGCAGAAAAAAAAAAAAAAAAAGACAATTTACACTGAAAATAGGTGTTCCATAATTCTATGGGAAAAGGTGTAGCTTGGCACAGGCACTGGGAGGGTGAAGGATTGTAGATTAATATCTTCTACTTAACTGCAGTTTAAACTCTAACTGTATTTGTATCCAGAGCTGGTACCAGTGGGGAATCTCCAGTCAGATAAAATGATAGATGACAGAGATAATGAAATGAAAGTATCAAAATTCAGTTATGTCATTTATATATTTTTAACATAAATATAGACTGATGCACATGCTGTTTCACAATCTTTATCATACATCAGATGCCTTACATTAAAAATTAAAGAAAAATTATCTTCCCTCTGACCTCCATACTGCCACAACCTAGGACACTTATGCTATTTGTAAACTTTGCCTGAATTTCAAATGCAGGTACTATCTAATTTCTCATTTCTTGCTGACTTTCGAAAGTTCTTGTTGCTGCACAGATGTGGAAAGCTAACTCAGTATGAACATATTTGGTAATATATTTCCACATCATCACTATGTCAGTGTCACAGTTCTAAATACACACCTGTGACAACCCACATATCCTCAGCCCACAGATGCTGATGACCATGGCTGGAGAAAGTGGAATGGGAAGAGATGAATGGGACAGGAAGGACCCCTGTGACCTCATGCCTCACATGCACAATCTTTTAAGAATCTATTGTAAAGAAAGAGGGGAAAAAAAACAACCAATGAGCTCGAGGATATGGATATCCAGAGCCTTTGTTTTAATTCTTATTTTTACACTAATGTTTGAGATGGCCAACATGCCATCCAGAAAGACAATGCTTCTACGTCTTGCAATAAGGAAAACAAAATATATATGGCAAGTAAAAAGTTCAAATCCAAGTCTAGCAGCTAAAAAAAGCAGCTTTTCACTTAAAAGCCTTTCATAGCCAGGAAGAGGTCTTGCATGAGAGGTTTTACAATCTAAATAGAAATAAAGATAGGAAAAAACCTTTTCAATCACCTAAGCTGTTGCCATCTCCGTTATTAATTTTCTCTGACTTTGACAACTTGAGTCTGGTTTTAGTCAGCTCACCTTTTTGTTTTGGCTGTTGCACACTAGTCTGTACGTGTGCCCATGTGTGTCTGATGCATCTGATAAGCCCTTTATCTCGAATCCTTTCATTATCACCATCCTACTGCTCTCTGTGATTAGGTATTCAGAAATTGATTCCCACTTTTGTCCTGCCCATTGCACAAACATCCAATTCCAGCCTATTCGGTTTGCAGTCATGTATGTTCATCATTTTTCTGTGGGGAAAATGCTGGGAAGAAACCACCTTTGCTTTCCATTGTCCCTAGTCAAAACCTGCTTTGAGGCTTCCCTTTGTCCTGATACTTCTGAGGAATCTTGTTGGAGATCCTGATGTACAAGCAGTCCTGTCTCCTTTGCAGAACAATAAACCACTAATATTTCCCTGTACTCCCCAATCTGTGTCATAGCCATTTACTTCCTCCAGTCTCCTATAGAGATTAGAATCTGCTTTAGATCCACATTTTAAAAGTTCTTAAAGTCAGGTCCTGACTTATGTGAGAGGTCATAAGTGTCACCACAGAAATTTTGAGGATGGATAAAAAGGTGTTGCTATCTCACTCTTAGAGAGAGTTAAATCAGGAAGACAGCAAGTAACACATCAGTGACAGAGCTGCAACTTAGCCCCCATCTTCTGAATTCCAAAGTGGGCTTTCTGTATGGAAACAGCCTTCCTTGCTTACTAAATATGCATTGGAACTGTGCATTACCTCTCTCTATGTTAGGTAGGGTGTGATTAGTCATGCTATGGGACTTTCATTGCCATTCCTTTCTGTCAGTGCAGAGGTGTTTCTATTTAACCCATTGCCTATGCTGCCTTTAAGCAAATGGTATTGTTCTGCCACTTTTCAGAGTCCTACATTTATCATTCCAGGAGTCAAAGGCAAAAAATGAACAACTTACTCCTTTAATCAATATGATGTTGAATTTTATTTATCCCACAATCCCCTTCACTATTCCTGCAGTTCTCTTCATGCTTTCAGAAATGCTGAACTTCTAGGGATTTTTTACCCATTTAGCTCTTGACTTTCCAGTCCCTTCACTTCTTTGCTTGTAACAAAGACAGATGTGTGTTGACTTCTGTGAAGCTGCTCAAATTTACATGTATGGTTTTATTTATCTGCTTATTTTACTTTATTCACAACTGCTGAAGTGTCAATATGAGCAATGCCAGCATCTAACTTTGACTGTCTTAGACTTGCAGTATTTTAGAAAATTATACATAGTGGTAAACTTTAATATTTCCATTTTGCCAATAAGCTAAGTTCATCTGAAGAAGTTTGAATTTGAATTTAATATTATTATAATTGTTAATATGCATACTACAGGCCTCAAATCATAACAAGCATTTTTTTAATAAGACAAACTTTTCTCACTGTCAGTGATGAACTGCATCTGCACTGTGTTATTGTAAGACCTGCTTAAGATTTATAACATCTGTGAATGGATGAATTTTATTATGTTTTTTTAATAACAGGATAGATTAGGCAGAAGGCAGTCAGCCAGCACTTCTTGATGGACCTGCTTAGTCAGTTCTGTGTGCTCTGAGACCTCACCACTTGATTTTATCTCTGGCAGTACCTATGCCCCATGGAGACTAATACACACAGAGAGAATCATACCACTGATTGAAGGGTCTGAAAACACATTTAGATATCTACCTTCAGGGGCTGAATTTTATGGAGAACAACATGTTCTTTGCAAGCTGTGTTTCAGTGCCCAGGATGTCACACCCCACTGGCACTCAGCTGGTGCAAACTGGAAGGGTCCATTAAGTTCCCAATAGGGAGCTAAGCACTGCCAAAGTGTGAGTTCTTGGAAATGATGCAGCTCAGGAGGGCTGTCCATGTGAGAATGAAAACTGCACTTTTTTTGGTAATAGCAGGAGTGCAGGCAATTCAGCACTGCCAATTTTAAACTTGGAGGGTGGTTTGCTGCCTGGTCTGCCTGACCAAGCTATGACAGATTATAATCATCCTCAGCTTCCTTGGTACCAAACTGACCCTTTCATAGACATTCAGATGTGTCTGTTCTTTCTGAAGGAGTCGCTGCTACCTGTTGTGATGCAGAGCATTTCTCTCTGGAGCTTGAAATCAGGTGGAAACACTAGAGCTGAGTTCCTATGCAAACCCTCATAAATTAGCTTTATTGCACTTGGTGTAGCTCACTAGTAATGGCCAGGCTGGCTCCCACATCAAATACTTATGCAGGGCATAAAACAGCTGTAAAGAGAAACTTTGGTCAGCACTTCAGGTACAAATGTCTACATCCATCTAATATTAAGTGATAAGACTCCCACAACAGATATCTACAAGTGTGGCACTGAAGTTGCATTAAATACAAAATTTCTGCACTGATCTTAATGCTGCCTCAAATGAGGAAAAAGAAAAAATAGATCAACTGGTGCTTTGATTAACTTTTTTTTTTGTATTTAAATATTTTAATATTTAAATATATTAATATTTAATCAATCCCATACCAGCTGAGGCTGCTAAATTCTATTTCAAAGTTTTTCCAATAGATGTTCCATGCAATCTTTTCATTGTTTGGATTTTTTGGCTCAATAACACCTATGAAAGGTATTTTGTTCCACTGTTCTCTTTTAAGTTCCTGTTCTTACACTATAGCAAATCCTAGATATTCCTTAAGGTATATTATTTTCATCATTTAAAACTGGGCAGTACAACAGAAAAATCTTTCTTGAGGAGAGTCACCAGTAAAAAAATTTGCCAAAATTATGTAAGTAATTAATCCTATAAATAAATAATAATATTTCTGTTGAAGAAACTGAGTGTTAAAAGTGAGTGGCAGGAATTCCTCTTTCACATAATGTGATGCTTTGCTTGTCTTCATTGTAGGTTGATGAGGTCTGCATTAAACACAGAGAGATATAGATAATTTCCATGAGTTATCAATTGAGAATGAGCATTTTTTAACAAATCCATGAGACCATTTAGGTGGCTTTAAGGAAAATTAATTTAGCAGTGGCAGTAGTTCTGAATACAACAGATGCCCACCCTATTCATTTCCTCAGCCACAGCCAGATGATGGAACAGTGAACCTTCAGCAAACTTGCAGGTTACACTAAATTATGGGAAGAGGCTGAGGCACCAAAATGTAGAGTTTTTGTCCAACTGAGTTTGTTAGTCTGGAGCTCTGTTAGTCAGGAGACAACTTGCAAAGTCCACCAAGGAGAAACTGGAGTTTTACATGTGAGCTGGAAAATAGTCCAAAATCTTGGACTCTGCAAAGCTTGGGAACTCCCTGCTGGAAAGGGCCTGAGAATGACTGTGGATGGAGTGGCAGCCAAAAATACATTCTCATTTTGAGTTAAAGCATTCAGTAGGTTCAGGTTATTTTGTGCAGCACAGGAAGAAGTTGTTCAAAGAGATTAAAATCTCCACCCTCAAACTTTTAGACTTGGCTAGGTAAAATTACCAGTTATATGGTTCATGCTTGCTCACAGTCATACTTTGATCCAAAGGTTGAAGGTTTCTAGAGGTTCTTTCCAAACAATGTATAAATGATTCTCTACCTACATCAGGCTCTGCAGCTCTGAGTTGAAGATAGAATATTTCTCAGTTAATGCAAGTCCCCAAACCTGCACATTTCAGGTCTGTGCACCAACCTCAGCTCATGTTCTGGGAGCAGAACAAGGCTGCCCTCATTGAAGCAGGAGTATTAGCTTAGGAACAACATGATGCTGACATGACTGCTGCATTTCTACATCAAGAGCTGTTTCTGTTTTTTTGCAGTTAAATTGAGTGTCTCTGTAGAGTACTGTTGGAAGAAGGCTTTAAAACAAGTAACAGACATTTCAGTACACACTGAAAGCAGCAATTCCAGTACACAAACTCTGTAAAGAACTATACTATTTTTGTAAAAGAAACTAGAATTTTGAGGCAGGAGCAAATTTAATGCAACTTTAAACTCATTTTGGACAACATTGATATAAATTTCATGGCAGAGATATTGAACTGCTTTATTATTGAATACAATAAAGAGTTTGAACTGGTATTTTGGTTTCTATCAGTATTGGAGGTTTATATCAGCATTTCTCTTTGAGATCCTAATTATTGTTTTGAAACAGAATTAATCACAGAATCACTAGGACTGGAAAAGACCTCTGAGGTCATCAAGTCCAGCCTCCAACTGATCCCCACCTTGTTGGCCAGACCAGACCACTGAGTGCCACATCCAGTTTTTCCCTGGACACTTCCAGGGACAGTGACTCCACCTGGGCTACCCAAGACAATGCCTGACCACCCCTCTCATGGAGAAATTCTTCCTGATGTTCATGAAGCGCTGGCACAGGCTGCCCAGAGAAGCTGTGGCTGTCCCTGGATGCCTGGAAGTGTCCAAGGCCAGGTTGGACACGGTTCTGGACAACTGGGATGGTGGAAGGTGTCCCTGCCCATAGCAGGGGGATAGGACAAGATGGTGTTTAAGGTCCCTTCCAGCCCAAACCATTCTGTCATTCTGTGACTGTATGATTTCTAGCCACCTTTTTAGATTTTCTTTATGCTAAGTAAATAAGTCAAAGCTTATTATAGTTCATATGTTAATTTGTGAAGGGAAATCTGTTCCCCACAGTCATTTAGCCATTGTCATATTGTCTCTTTGATGCTCCAGAGTCACAGGCTTTGGGTTGGCCGCACATTAAACACTGTGCAGCACAGTTTCCAAGTTCTGAATTTGCCATAAGCAAGAGATACAACTTCTGTTGCTGCCCCCAAGGGCTATTACAACATTCAGCAAGATGCTATGGATAAATAATGGGTTTTGCACCACATATGTTAAATTCTACATTATCCTCAAAGGAACTTACTGAATGCAAAGTTCATAAAGTTGTTAGAGGCATAGCCTATCTAAATCTTTCTTTAAGACATGAAATCTCCCTGACTGACTGAATATGGAAACTACTTACAGGAAACACAGCTGTTTAGCCACGATCCTCTGGATGAGTTCTTAGTTTTCAGTATAACCAAGTTTTTAAGCATGTGAATGCTTCCTTAGCTTCAAATAATTACTCTTACTTTTCAAGTTATGCACAAAAGCTTAAAAGCTTAAAATCTTTTGCCAGTCACAGTTCATCTCAGAAAGAATAACCATTGTACTGTGCTTTACCTTTGAGACAGTTCTCACAGAAAGTAGAATAAGGTATCATTTCTTTCTACTTTGTTGCTTGAGTAGATAGTGGAAAAATTAACCATATGGTTAACTGCTGTAGCAGAATATAAAGACTTGAGAATACTTCAGTTTAGGACAGAACTCCAACACAATCTTGTTTTCTGTGAGCCATCTGTATTTCTATAATTGGCTCCCATCGACCCCCCAGAATGTGTTCTCACACTCCTCTAAGGCTTACATTTTAGCCAGTGGCCATGCTGACACCATTCTGCGGCAGTGACCACGAGCACATCCCAGAGAACAGACCCTCTGAGCTGCTTCCAGAGATCCTTATGGCACTACACAGCAGCTGGGTGCAGCCCCAGGGCTGCACTGAGGTCACTGAAACACCTCTCAGAAAATGTGTCTGAGCAGTGCTGGCTGTGCCCAGGCCATGTTCCAACTTCCTCCTGAAGGATTCACCTCTCTGAAATACCTCACATGAGACTCAACCCTTTGCATTTACTCAGCTGCTCTCCCCACACACATCACCCAGCTCTCTGGAAGTACCAGGGCATCTCATGACAAACTTCTACAGGGGTGAGACTGATCACAGATGTGTTTGCAGCCAGGATGGAGCTCTGCATCAGCCCCCAGAGAGAGCTGTCTGGAAAATTCAGTGCAGCAACTAACTCCAGAAGCTTTGCTCCTTCCTTGACTGCTGTTTATTGAGTTTATCATCAAATGTTCCCTAGGGAGGAGCTCCATGAGCCAACAGTCTTGGCTGAAAAGAGGTTTTTTTTCACCAAAGAGCTCTGATTTGGTTGGCAAGCAGAAAAGTCAAAGCCAAAACCGGCACCTAGTAAATGCTGGTTGATAATCAGTAGCACAAGTCTCCTGAAGTTAGTGTAAGAAGTGAGAAGATGAAACTAAATTTGCCCCATTTGGCAAAATTTGGGGCATCAGAACTCAAATGGAAATTTTCAGCTATCCCCAAAATTTTGTCCAGCAGTTCCTGCTGTATTTAGATCAACTGATAGGCATGGCTTGTATGCTTATATGTGTTAATTAATATTAATGTGGATGAAAAGTCTGACCATCCCAGAAATCTCTGAAAGAATTCCTGCTGTAAAAACTGGCCATTATACATAGATAAAAAACCTGTAAATAATCTATAACAAGTATTCCTGCATATGCAGGAGGCCTTTAGAACAACAAACCACTTCCACATGTGCTATATACTGGAAGACTACAACTTTCCACTTTTGAATCTAAGAGGATAAAAAGACTTTTCCAAGTAAAAATCTCACCTCAGGATTTCAGTTAACATCATATACACTCAAGTGTGTATACATTTGCTTTGACACACCAGACACCACGATCCTAAACCTGGCCAAGCTTGTAAGACTTTTTTTCATTCATTTCAATGGATTTCTAATCTCATGTGGCTTAGTCTGTCAGGACTTAAAACTGTTACCTTTGATGGTTGGCCTTTAAAATCAATTTTTATATTGTAGTCCATATGAGACCAGCACTGTCCATGGTACATAAAATGACAACAAAGAGGTGAATCAATCTAAATGAAGCCCCTTGGGACTAATGCTAATCAAAATCAAAGAGTAAGAAGTGAAGATTCCATAGAAATATATGCAAGGAGTTTGTGTACAACTATCAGTTGGGAAGGACCTGGAATGTGTGGAATTCATAGCATTTATTAGAATGATTGCCACACATATTCACAATAAAAAAATACTTTTGTTAGAAATGTTGGGAAAGATGTCACTGACTGGATAGTGGAAAATCTTGCTTATTAAATTGAAAATTAAAGAGAAAATGTCTGATAATAAGTGTTTTTTTTAAGCACATATCTTGCCTTGACTATACCTGCAGTCATTGCTGGAAACATTGGTGAAACACTGAACAAATGTTGAAACTAATTATATATTTCCTAAGGAGGAAGAAAGGATGCTGAAGGAATGCTCTTGGAATGAAGAACCAGCTGGGGGAGATCAAAGCTGTTAAAGAGCATGAGATTTAAAAAAATCTTGCACAGTGAGCAGATGAAACAAAAATGGTTCACAACAATCACACAAATGGAGTCCCTGAAATTATGGAGGTTCAGCTTTTGTTGGAGAAATGTAGACAGATTAATAAGGGAAAACATGTACTGCACCAGAAAAATAATGGTAAAATCTGAAACAAGATAAAAGCACAATGTGAGATTTACCAAAATGACTGCTTATCACTTCTGCAATTTGTTATCTTCCCTTTTCAGCTTCATTTCATCAGAGAAAAGGCTATTTAATGATTCAAAAAGGGGAAAGAGGTGATTGCAGAACTGTTTTATACATATGACCTGAAGTTGTAGGTAGAGGTTGATTCTTTGAATTACTGTCTGAATGTTTTTGAATATTTTAGAGCAAGAATCTGTCAGGAGGATGGGGAGGAAGGTAACAGTCTATGACATAATGCAGACAGTTGGATTGCCTGTGCTTATTGTAAGTCTGGAGGCAAAGGACTGAGTGCAAACAATGCAGCTAAGAAACATAAGGGTATAATTATAATTGCTATAAATATAATAGCAGAAAAAAAAGAGAGAAAAAAACTCAGCTGACTAGATCTTGGATCCAATTACAAAATAAAGAGTACATTCCTTCTGAGATTCATTTTTTAGACGGATGTAAGCAAAAGATACACGAGCAGAAGAGATTCGGTAGAAAATTACTTGGAAAAATATGTCTTTGGGAAAGAAGTGGTTGATTGTGTTTAAAATGTTTTTATGCAAGAAGAGAATAACTTATTTTAAATGAATTATTAAAGAACAGTAGAAAATGGAAAATGTTAACGTTATATTGCTAAGCTTGAGGTATTTAAAGTATATCTTCATTTAATCTTCTTGTAGTTGCTCCATTTACAGCCAGCAGAAGAAGAGGACTTTTCTAGGACACAATTCCTTTGAAGACATCCAAATTATGCCAGATTAATTTCACTCAAGTAGTGACTATGTCATCCCAATGAGTACAAAGAAAATTTAAATGCCTGCCTCATATGTAGATATCTACATTTGTAGGCATTTCCAGTCGTGTGATATGAATCTCATTCTAAGACTTTATTTAGGATGGCACAGGAGGGCACCAGTCACAAGTAAAGCAAAAGCATTGGGTAAGAAAGGATTCCTAAAGTTAGACAGCCAAACCCAGATCCAAAATGGTACGAAACTGTCAGATAACAAAATCAAACATCACCAAGTCAGAAGAGTTTCTCCCTAATATATGGACCTCAAGCAGAAAAGAAATATTAAAAGTGTCAAACATTTTCATGTAAAAATAAAAAAAAAAAAGGGGGGATTTTTCAGCCCTTCTTTCAATTTTTATGAAGTGTGTGTTAGATTATATATACAGTAAATAAAAAAAAGGGAAAGTGCACTTCATCAAAACTTTTCACATTGGTGGAAATTCTTATTTGACTATTTTTGTTGAGACTAGCAAAATATACCACTGTCTTCAACAGAAGCTGAGGAACAGCTGGGTAATTAAAAACAAGAACAAAAAAACTTTTTTTTTAAATTTTGGGACTTTAATGACATTCACCATGGCAAAACTATTTAAGGTGGGATTGGATGTGCATAGCACATTTTTTTTCTCAGTATCCGTCCAATAGGAAGGAAAGAAATAAATGTAGCATCAGTAGGCAAGTCACAACTTCCTAATCAATATTTAGGTTTCCATGTATGTGTAATCTTTCTCATTCCCTCTCTCTCTTCTCCCAAGAAGTAAAAGGAACCCTTTAGGAGAGAAAAGCAGGCACCATATCACAAAGAAATCTGGGAAAAGGGTGTGTAACTGTCAGACTCGGACAGTTACACTTTATTGGTATTATTATATTGGGAAAAAACAGATATATACTTAAAGTCTTTATAATGGGAAAATTTTCTTGCATTTGGATTCCATTAGGCATTTGATGCAAACAAGATTTGCAGCAGAAAACAAATACAAGTAGGACTTAACACCTTGAAATTGAAGTGTAGGAAACACATTAATGGATGCCTGTGGAGTGGTCTTCCTCTGGCAATAAGAACAATTCAGTGTCTGGCAATGAGACAATTGAGTGCTGCAGTAAATTAGACCAGATTATTTCTGTGAATAGAACTTTATTGCAAACATCTTCTCTTGTTTTCTTAGTAAATAGCTTACAGTTGGTTGTGATAACCTACAACTATGTTGTGTTTACTATTCAAAAGAATTTGCCAAACAGATGCACTTTTGAGTAATTTCCAAGCTCTGAATCACATGCTAGCTGCTTCTCAGAAGCTGTACTACAAAACCAATCTGTCACTTACTTAGCCTGGGATTAATGGAATTTATTGTACACTGGACTTGGGGTCAAGCCATATTCACAAGTCTGTGTGCATTTCATTGTGTTGGCTGCTCACACATTTTTCTGAGACTTGATTAAGTGACAAATATAAAAAAAATGAAAGGGAAGGAGAAATGTATAATAAATAATGCAAGTTGCTTTTTTAAATTAAAAAAACAAACAAACAAACCCACACCTGTTGGATTTAATAACCTCGCAGGATTCAAGAACATTTTTGCAAGTGGAAAGCAAAAGATATGTGCCTGTATCACATGTTCAGATACAGACAAATAACTAACAACATTTTATGAACTGGGGAGATTGGATGTTGTCATCTTTCCTGTAATGGACTTGTTTCCCAACCATGGGAAACAAGATCCATGTTTGGCTTTGATCTAGGAAAGCATTAGATTGGTAAATTTAAAAATTTGCTGCTTCAAAAATAGAATGTGCACAAGACACAAGTGTAGAAAAGGAGCAAGGACATATTCTATAATTTTATTTTTATTTACTACCTTTATTTTGAGATAAGGTAGATTTTGTTATGGAGCAATAAATTACATGATCAGCCATGGGATCCAGCCTGTTGATGACAGATCACCTGGTGGTCCTTGAAAACAGGATCTTGACAGGTTTAGCTCTCCCTGGTTCAAAACCTTGCTCTTTCCTCTGTGAATATATTTGCAAAGCTTTTGTTTTCTGGTGCAGGTTCATTTCTACTTTCTTTCAGTAGATGAGGGCTGCCCAAGCTTCACCCAGTGAAGGTGGTGGTGAGGATGTCACCCACAGCAATGCCAGGTGTTGGGAAATGCAAATGGAACTGCAGAAACAATACTCTGCACTGTCTTTGGAATGATTTCACTGTTCCTGGAGCCACAGCCTGCTCTTCATTTGTCCAGCCTGCTCTTCATTTGTCCAGCCTGCACATTTTGGGGTGCTCAGCTTCTCACCTGTCTGCTGCCCACGGCTCCTTTCCCTGGGACACTGGTCAATGTGAACAGGGAAAACTGCTGCACATGACCCTAAGCAGGTTTTAAAAAATTACAGAAAGTTCTTGTTTCATTGCTTTCACTCTGCTGATTCACCAGACTGAAACAATTGTGGTTTTATCATTATTCCTATCCTTATATTAACTACTAAATAATTTCTGGTCAATTCCAAACTATTTTACTAATACCCCAAAGATTTATAACCACATGGATTCACTCATTCCTTGATCTCTCCAAAGGCAACACAAGTTCCAAATAACTCAATAGATGACAACAAAGGTTTTTGTGATATGGGATGGTTGAACAATAAAAATTTGTGCTTATGAAACTGTCATTACTTTCTTCCTCAAAGAAATGATTCAGTGATTCCAAATGCATGGACGGATGGGCCATCTGATTATATTGTCTTCATCAAATCCACCCCAAAGCAAAAAAGAAAAGCTAATGGAGCATATAAAATGAAACAGTAAAATCACATAAATGCAAGCAACATTTCTTTCCCTTTTAAGTCATTAATGTTGAATACCATAATGTATCAGTTCATATTTTTGCTCCTCTACATTCAGAATCAAATCCCCTCACTTGCTTTGAATGAGGTAAAGTTGCTTTGCTTTTCAGGATGCTCATGGATTATCAAATAATCTATAGAAGATAAAGTAGGTTAGAATAAAAAGTATATATTGAGTTATAAATACAGTATTTTGACCTAAATAGTGTGAATCTTTTTATAAGCAAAAATTTTAAAAGTTGTACATTTGTACAAAAAGGATTTCAGAGCATGATAGTATATATAAATTATTTTATATTTTCTTGAGGTAGTAAAATAAATGTAGTATATATCTATGGATGGAAACTCCAAATGTTAATGTTAATATTCTTTTAAAAAGTGATTCCAGAAAAAGTGGAAAAATAAAAGTAGTACACTGTGATTTTCATATCAGGTTGTATTTTGTGGTGACAGGTTTGTGCCTGTGCATGCATATTAATATGACACTATGTAGTCCAAGAGCTTTGGTGAGCATTCTATCTTGACTTATGATATCCCTGTTTTGAAATCCATTCAAAATCAATCTCTAAATTTTGTTTACAAATAAATATCTCTTACTTCAGATTTTTCAGGAGATTGTGTCATTGTTGTAACTGTAAGCTAAGGCTGATCTTCAGATATTAATTTTTTAAAGGTTTTTCTTTTTAGTCATCATCAGCTTTTTTTTAGTACAAAACCCATGCTCTGTAACTGATTTTATTGTAAGAGGGAAGCCATTCATGGGACAGCTGACATGTGATTCATTGGAAATACAGACAAGAACATATCCAGGCAACCCCTTGAATATTTTATATTCCTTTGCCAAACTGGATGTTTTTAGATAGTTTGAGTATCTAAAGCATAAGATATAAGGTTTCTAAACAAGAATCTTCCACAGGACACCTTCCACTAGCCCAGGTTGCTCCAAGCCCCATCCAGCCTGGCCTTGGACACTTCCAGGGATCCAGGGGCAGCCACAGCTTCTCTGGGCATCCTGTGCCAGGGCCTGCCCACCCTCACAGGGAACAATTCCTTCCCAAAATCCCATCCATCCCTGCCCTCTGGCAGGGGAAAGCCATTCCCTGTGTCCTGTCCCTCCATGCCTTGTTCCCAGTCCCTCTCCAGCTCTCCTGGAGCCCCTTCAGGCTCTGGAAGGGCCTCTGAGCTCTCCCTGGAACCTTCCCCTCCCCAGACTGAGCACCAGCAGCTGTCTCAGCCTGACAGCCCCCACGTACCATGGAAATGTGCGTTTGAGTCCTGGATGAAAATAGAAAATAGACAAAATGATGGTGCACCAGGATAAAAGCACATGGATAGGAGGACAGAGGATTACTATTGGTTGGGTTTCTTCCATTTGCATGGCCCATGTGAAAGGATATGATAAACAATGAACATTTCTAGACTTCTTGTCACCTTAGGGAAGTTATTGGCTTATTTTGAGTCTAAATTCGTGTACAGAAACAGCTATCAGCTTTTCCCATTGAGTACATTTAGTGCAGACTGGTCTTTGTTATGTGTTATCTTAGTGTCATCTCCTAAAGAATTCTCTGCTGACTATGAACCTAGAGAGAAGGAAAAACCCCCAAAATAATGCAAATAAATAGGCAGGGGTGTTTTTTATTCATGACTGTCAGTGGTAGATACATTTTTGCACATACAATTTAAACTTGTCAGATTCCAGTTTCAGTGCTCAGATGTTGTATCAGTGTTCTCAGACCTTGCTGCATTGCAGAAATAATTCACACTCAGCTGAATGACTGTGAGGGAGAGTATTACATGAAATAATTCCAAAGAAGAATGTTGAAGTTTGCATTTTCAGATGCAAGCAAAGTGATGGTTTGATGAAATGGTATCAGTAGAACTGGAACCTCCAAGGGCCCCTTCAGCAGCCACAAAAGGGGCTTTAGAAAGACTGCAGTAATTGCCTGCAAAGAACTGTGTGATCATTAACTGTTAACCTGAAACTTCAGTAATGTTTTATTTTACCCATGAGTGCTTTTTTCTCTTTCAGAGTGAGCTCTGCTATATTGTAAATCTTCCCAGAAAAATCCCCTCAACCTTGCTGGTGCTGTGGTATGAAAGTCCACCTGCCTCAGCAAACATGGCCTGGCTGGTTGCTGGCACCAGCAGAAAATAGTAGCATAAAATCATCACTTCTGAAATGTAATTGGAAGGATTGCCAAGGATAATATGGGGTATTTTTGCTAAATGATGAGGAGGAAAAAATTTAAAACTGGAGATGATTTTTAAACCAAGTCAAAAAAACAAACCCCCCAAAAAAAAGTTATCTCTCAGATCTAGCATGGAATTATCACAATGTATAAGCAATGTGAAAAATATAGGTTTGTGACCAGGAAACTTTACTAAGAGGCTAGCAGGTGTATAGGCAGCACAAACACATGAAATGCACACAGGGAAGCTGGAGTTGCTATAGGAGCTCTGTTTCTCCCATCAACACTATTGGGTGTGGCAGCTCTCTCCATTTTTACTGCAGGTGTAATTAGCTGAAATGGGTAACATATTTAGGTAATAACACTGCCATTAGCTCAGGAGCTGCCACATTTACAGGAAATGTGATTATCTCCTGGTAAATGTGCTCCCTGTATCAGGGATAATTATACCTTTGTAGGATGCAATATAATAATTTGGTTTTTAACTTAAGGATGATAAGCATGGGCTTTGCTGTCTCCTTTGCAAAAGTTACAGCAGAAATTCCGATTCCTTCACAAAAATGTTCACCAGCACTGCCATGTTATTGAAAATGGGTAAATAAAGTCATCTTCAGTTTGTTATGATCACTAAAAGGGAGGAGGAAGGGTGCTTAATAAAAAAGTTTGTGAGAAAATGTAGATTAATTATTTGAACTTAGTTTTCGTACAAAGATGAAATATTAACCCAAATTTGGGATTTAAGTGATTCCCAGGATGGGTATCCTGTGGGGTTTTTTGTTTGTTTGTTTGTTTGTTGGTTGGTTTTTTTGTTTTGTTTTGTTTNGTGGGGTTTTTTTTTTTTTTGTTTGTTTTTGTTTTGGTTTGGTTTGGTTTGGTTTGGTTTTGTTTGTTTTTTTTTTTTTCCAGAGAGCTTAAACCTAGGCAGTCCTTTCATTAATCTTGTTCCTATGAGACAGAATATCTTTGTCCTCACCATTTCCTAGACCAAATAATCAAGATCCAGTGGTTTTTGATGCCTAAAAGGTGACTAGAGCATAATTACAGAAATTATTGATGCAACAACTGAGCTAAGGTTCAAAGTCTTCCCTTATTGCTTTGGGCTCTGAGTTCATGGATTCTCACAGATGGATTAGAGAGGGGAAAAAAAGGAAAAAATGTAGGAAAAAAATAAAATATTAATACAATAGATTTAAATATGTACTAAGTGAGAATGGAGCAGAAACATTTTTGATTGCTACAATTAGCAGAATTACAGAGATTCCTCTATCTCATGGGGTAGCCTGGAAGTAGATGTTTTACTGCAGGACAATACAGAACAGGAGTTAATATAAACCTTTCACCTGCTTTTCTTACATTTTTCCCATTGAAAATAAAGTGATTCACACATGCTGGAAGTATTTTATAGTCTGAATTCACATCTCTGTCTGCTGTGAAAACCCTGTGGTTCTAAGGTCAGAAAGAATCTGGACTGCTGCTCTCCTACAATCTTCACAGCAGTCACTGAGCACATCTCAGAAATTGGATAAAGGAACAAACAGAAATAATCTCATGAATATGCATTTTATAATTTATAATGCACATTTTAAAATATAAATAGGGCCTAAGCGCCATAATTTTACCATCAGAACAGACTGAACAGGGGTGTGTGTATTTTTTGTGTGTATATATATATGTGTGTATGCTTAAATATAATTTTGATTAAATTTTTCAGTATCAAAGAAAAATTATGTGTTCTAATCAAATTTACAAAACTCCACCAACCAATCTGTAGCTTTCTGGTCCCTTTTAGCAACAATACAGTTGAAAAATCATTACAGTTAATACACATAAAGAAGCTGCATGTCATGCTAGGTGATGGGTTATAGAAAATCAAAAGCAATAGAATTAAGATTTTAAAAAACCCTTTTATCTTTTTTTAAACTATTCAGCTAGTTAGAGATGAAGCCAGTGGAGAAACAGAAAAACAATTTTGTGATTGAGTTAGCCAGAACTAGACTGAATAAAGCTTCTTAAACAATGCTATAGAGAACAATTCCACACTGATGGCAGTGAACTTAGATGATCTCAGATTATCTTTTCCAAAGCTGATTCTTATGGGGCTACTTTTTTAGCTGACATACCCATTAGTGGCTTATAAAGGAGATATAAAGAGAGGGCATACAAAAGGCTATTAATCAAAGAAGTTTCCCCTAATTGGTCAAGGGACCTTTTTACACGAAGACATCCATTAGAGTCTCTATCACTTTCATCACAGTGTTATGTTGCATATTTTATTTAATGTAAATAATTTATGTGTTTGTGCATTAGAAAGAAAGTTTGAAAAAAAGCAATGTAGAAGGTGTTTAATTTATCATATGTGTTAATGCAATGGATTTTTTTTAATTACCAATTTCTTTTGGTCCAGTAGGTTTTATTGTGTGATCAGCAAAGTGAATTTGGAATTAGACCCAAAGCACAATCCCCACATACAGCCAAGCACACATGTGCAACTGGGATCCCACTTAGAACTCCCCAGATATTACCAGCCACCATAAGCAAGGGGGTCTGGGTTTCATCCCCACTGCTACAGTGAAAGAGGAGACATCTCAGGTGTGAAAAGTAACTGCAGCTATGAAGTCCTAAAAGGCTGCAGATGTGCTGTAATGTACAACAGTTTCATGGCATGCTGGAAATTAAAAAGTTAGAATAAATCACAGTGTGAGCCCCCAAAAAAGAACTCCTAAAAACCAGGAAGGGCTGGTCCCAGGAGCCATGCTCACCATGTATTGCCCTGTACCACAGAGCATTGCATTGCTGTTGCATTGTGGTCTCTGCCCTGTTGAACACTGGTGCTGCTGTGGCTTCTCCAAACTTTTCTGTGTTGTCCTTGGAAAGCACTCCCTTGTCCTCATCAATAAATCAACTCACAATGAGAGCTAATGAAGGCAGAGCCTTTGTTCAGTAAAATCCGAGTGCCACTTTGGCTGTGCGCTCCGTACAAGTGTGGGTGGTTACACATTGCAGATGATGGTTCAGGTAGGGACTGCCAGGAGGCCAAGTCATCATCATCTCTCCTCTGTGGGATGCTCCCCAGCTCATCTTGAGGCTGATAAATGTATCCCAAATTGCTTGACTTCCTGTGAAGTAAGTGAGCAGCAAAATCAGAATGAAGACAAGGGATAAATGTGATCTCTAGTGTATCAAAGGGTTATAAAAATTGCAGACCAAGCTCTTTCACTGTGCTTAGAGCATGCTTCATTTAGATTAACACTGCATGGACTTCAGGTCTCATCTGTTTGCTAAAGGATTTGCAGGGTTCCTTCTCACTGACATTGCCTTAATTCATACTAATTGCTTTTATCCCAACTACCAACCACTCCAGGGTCTGCTCTAATAACTGGGAATCCCAGATACTCAGCTGAGCACTCATAAATTGAACTAAAGAGTAAAAGTAAAACAGTAATATTTTCTCACTATATTACAGCTGACTCATAACAAACAACCACATTCGTCATAGAATTGTCATGGAATAGCTTGGCTGGAAGGTCTCTGATAGACCATCCAGTTCCAGCCTCTCTGCCATGATCAGGGACACCTTCCACTATCCCAGGTTGCTCCCAGCCACATCCAGCCGGGTCTGGAAAACTTGCAGGGATAGGGCAGCCACAGCTTCTCTGTGCAACCTGTGCCAGACCCTCACAGTAAGGATGTGCTTCAATCCTTACTCATATTCAGGTGTAGTTGTCATAACAACTTGAGTCCTTACATGGGAAAAATGATGGAGAAATCAGTCCTGTTGTCATTTTCCTGCCTTGAATCTATCCAGAGCCTGTCTCTCCATCATGATGTCAAATCTGTCATACTAGAGAAGAGAAAACTCCCTTCTGTGTGACCCTGCAGGAAACCTCTGCTGAAGAGCAGACAGATCACTCAGTCCTGTGCAAAGCATTGTCTTCAAACTCTCATTTTTACAGTTATGAAATAAAAAACATCTTGTAAAGAGATAATAAAATAAAACAAATATCTATCATGAAGAGAGGAAATCATATTTAGATTCTATTGCTTGTGACTTGTACAAATTTACACAAAGTCGTCAGCAAAGTGGTGTTTTTCTGTTCTTTGTTCCTACATACTTCATTTTGATGTTCTCACAAAGGAAACTTCACCACTGAAAGGACCTCAAAAACTTAAGAAAGAGTAGACAGTCATTTCTATCTGTATTTGTGCCACAAAAGACAAAATAATTTTATGAGATAGCGAACAATATATTCTCCTTTGCTTTTCTGATATGGGAGCCACATTTTCTGGGTACAGAGTGTATTTAGTTATAGAAAATTGTTAAAAATGACACCAGGTATAATTCACTCAAGAAGCTGAAAACGGCAAGGCAGCATGAGTCACCTCACTCAAAGTGGCAAAAGAGAAGGGTTGTGTTCTTTGACAAAACAAAATTGGACCTGAACCATGAAGTGTGTATTCCCATTATTTGAAATTGCCAGTAAGAACCCCGTGATTCCAAAGGAGATTGGACATTGTCCATGCTTGTCTTCCATTGTCTATGGGAGATGATAAGAAGCAGACATTTTAAATGAGCAGAAGTAGCTCATTTTAGCCATCCTGCCAAAATCAATAGTATTTTAGAGATCTTCAGTGAGAAACAACTTGTCGTGCCAGCAACTGACACAGTGTGTGTCAAAGAAATTAAACTCTTCTTTTTACAGGCTTTGGTGTAATTTAAGGGAATGTGAAGGAGGTATTCCGTGAGCTTTGCAGCCCTAATAGGGATGGAAGTCAACTCTCTGCAGCCTCCTGTTCTGCAAAACTGCCCTCAAGGTCAGCAAAACTTTAGTCTGAGTGAAGAGTGAAGGGCTGGAATAAGAAGTGTGACTAAACCTGAGCAGAGGGGTTGGAGAACTTTTGTTTGGAGAACTGATCACAGACAATCAGTGTGAGCTCAAGCAGTCCCTTTGCTTTGAAGGCAGGAGAAGTCTTCACCCCACCACAGCCATTCTCAGGTGTGTGTGCTTCAAGGGTGTTTGAAAACTGACATCTGTGAGTTCTCAAAACTTAACCATTTCCAGCATGAATTAGACTTGTGATTCCCTATGTACCTGTACACCTTGTCTCACACCTTCCTCTGCCCAGCAGTGCTCCTCTTCACCAGCTGGAATGCAGGGGGAAGCTGTGGCAGGATCCAGCACTATCACAACCAAATGTTCCTCCTTCAAGGGCTCAATTTCCTACAGAAAAAACCCCAAAATACATAAAAATATGAACTCCCTTAAATCTCCCTCTCTAAGACCACTTCACTTCTGAAACAGCTTCTTATTCCTAGTAAATAATCCCAGTGCCTAAAGGGGCTCCAGGAGAGCTGGAGAGGGACTTGGGACAAGGGCTTGGAGTGACAGGACAGGGGGGAATGGCTTCAAACTGACAGAGGGCAGGGTTAGATCAGGTATTAGGAAGAAACTCTTCACTGGGAGGGTGTTCAGACCCTGGCACAGGGTGCCCAGAGAAGTTGTGGCTGCCCCATCCCTGGAAGTGTCCAAGGCCAGGACTGGGCTCTGATAAACCTGTGATAGTGGAAGATGTCCCTATCCAAATCATTCTATGATTCTGTGAAATCACCTGCAATTATTGAAGGACTGTGTGATTAGCTTAGCTGACAAGATCAATATTTGTCTTTCAGGACTAAGATTTAGCTGTTTTGCCTCAACTTCCTAAAAGAGTAAAATTACAGAAACCCTATTACATAAAAAATGAAACAATAAAAAAAATATATAGTTTCTTTTTTTTTTTTTTTTTGCCCTGAGGGGAAAT
>VXBI01011677.1:498578-517596 GCA_013397375.1 Toxostoma redivivum
AAAAAAAAAAAATAAAAAAACCCCAATAAAAAAAAAAAAAAAAAAAAAAAAAAATATATATTTTTTTTTTTTTTTTTTTTTTTGCCCTGAGGGGAAATGATCCATAACGAACACAACCCTTAGATTTGGTGATTTCTAGCTATAAACCTCACTCAGAGATTTTACAAGGTCTCCCAGCCCACTATCTGCAATAATTATGCCTGTAAAACATGGGACTGTATCTCCCATCATCCCCACACTTACTCTTCCAAGAAGAGGAAGAAGAATTTATATTCAGCTTTCCTCATAATCAGAGGTTTTGCCACAGAAGGGACCCACTGTATACAGTCCAATAAATTTATTGAAAATCACATATTTCCTTTGTTTCAGCATTCTCTGTTGACTGATGTATCCTGTATCAGTCTCCAGTTGCCCTTCCATTGTGATTCTAATTAAAACAACAAAACAGAAATGTAAAAATACAGAGTTGACTAACTCTTCAGGTCTGAGATTGGAAAGAAGACCATCATGGCATGATTCAGCACCTTAATGTTTCTTTTTCCTCATAATTCAGATGAAAACACTTCTGGTAAAGTAAATATTCCTAGGTTCTAGTGTAATTTAATTTGTCACGGTAAGTGGAATTTGTTCTGCATTCTGCTAATAATTTACCTGAAAGATTTATCTCTGAGTGTAAAGAAGTAAACATGTTTAAAACCCACTTAGCCTGTGAGTAGTTTTATTTTCTGAGGCATTCATAAATGACAACTAACATGTTTAAAAACATTGCACCATGATAATAATAACAATAAAGCCTAATGTTGTGAGGCTTCTGAAAACGTCATTTTCTTTGAGAATAACAATGCCACACCTAGTTTTTCCAGTTATTTTGGGGGGAAGGGACTTTTAGCAGCCTGAATAATCTGATTTAAAGATTTATTTTCTAAAATAATGTTAACATACAATTTCTGGATATTAAATGTTAAAATATAAAAATAATCTAATGAAATTCTATTTTTTTTCATATGGGACTTTAATATACAGATTTTGAATTTACTTCTGCACCTTGCAGGAGGTGATAAATCAGTGTGTCCCAATAACAGGAGCTATTCAGTCACACTGTGGCTTCATGACTTCAGAACACTGATTTTGACCACTAGTTTTAAAGTGTCAGATCTCGAGTGATTACTTTCCCATTGTTAATTTTCAGAGCTTTTTTTTTTACACAGCACTGAATATAAATATAGGTATGGCAACAGCTCAGCATAAACTGTGTTAGAAAACCATTTATCTTTGTTTGTTGGAATAGTTTTTGTAAATATCGATTCCCATTCATTACTTTCCATGCAGATTCCTTTTAATCCAGCTACTTCAACAGTATGCAGTAAAGAGTGTCCTTATTGGAATCATTTGCATATTTTTTAGATCAGTAGTCTATTTAAAATGGAGTTTTTCAGGCTTAGATCGCATTGCCTATTTGTTCTTTCATGGTAAAAACAAAGAAATAATAGGTAAGTAGATGAATACATAAAATTTGTGAAGCTCCACTTATTTGCTCCACAAAAGAAAGCCAAGATTCTTGCTGTCATTATGCCCCTCACTGTACTTTGTTAGAAGATCAGCTGAAAAAAATGCTGAATGCACATTGGACACTTAAAACAGACAAACCCTGATGTGAATGCAGCAGCTGCATGGATTTGTGTGTCATGTACAGATCTGGTACTGCAGTGGATTTTCAAATGGAAGTTTACTGTTCAGAGCTCTCAGCCAAGTCCCAGTAGATCTTAAACTCCTGTTGAGACCTTCCACAGACTGATCAGGGGAACAAGAAGTAACTTAATGCCTTCATATCATTGTTTCTCAGCTTAACTCCACTTTTGGGATGTCATTTTTCTTAAAAGGTGAGAATGGAATTGCAGTGAAACATTCATTTGATATCTGACAATTCTGATGGATATTTTTAAGGAGAATAAATATCTCTTCCTAATTCCCAATGTTATCTAATGCTTATCAAGGGAAAATACCTGCTCTCTAATAAAGTCACAACCTCTGAGCACTGAAACACGAGGATTAACAGGCTGCTTAACATTGCCCTATCTCATGGAACTGAAAAAGCAGGGTTTAGCCAGACATGTTTGTGTATTTCTAAAATAAATAAATAAATAAAAATAGAGAGAAGGAAAGAAGAGAAATTAAATTATTTCTTCTAAAACCAGCCTGTTGTGGTGAATTCAAAGAGTTAATGGCACCAAGTGTGGTAGCAGTTCTATGTGAGGCTTGCTTTATGCTCTCTTGTTTATTCTGGGATTAGCTATTCCCTAAGAGTGCAGTAGAACATGTGTGTAATCTGGGCAATGTATAATATTTGACTGGTGCTCCAGAAGGCATTTCTTTTGTGCTGTTAAATGTTAGCATTGACTCTTCAGTGGGACATTTGACCTTCCCTAGGGCTGCCTTAATACCTGTCCCAAGCCCTGGCCACCAGACCTGCTTTTCTCAACTTTGTGTAAGGCAGTGCAGTGAAACAGAAAGGGATTACTGAGCATCAGCCTGCACAGCCCAGTTTTACTGGCAGTGCTATTCCAGCACAGAGTGCTCTCCTGCACTCCAGAACTTTAAGAAACTTCCCACTTCAAAGCAAAGTATATGAAATCACAGCAAGACTGAACCACTCCAGATCCCAGTCCTAAAACTTTCTAAGTGTTCTAGTGCTTGCTCACACCTTGATGGCACATTCCTACACTTCTGCCATTGAAATCACATTTTTAAACCTACTTTTTCTTGCATTAAACAGTGCATGTCTCTTAGGCATTGTTGAAACTACAGAAGTTTTAGGGATTTGTATGGTTTCTAGGCAACTAATTAGTTTAAAAGGAGTATATTGTTTCTAGGCAACAAATTCCTATTAACTTTGAGGGCAATTGGTTTTGTTGCTGAAAATAATAGACAGGCATACTTATCTGAAAACGAAAATAATATCTTCAAGGTATTTAGAGGTATTTAAAATACATTGCTTTGTTGAAACTGAAACATTTCAAAATAGTGAATATTGCTAGAAGGATTGTTTTTATTCCACTGAGTAAAAAACAAAATTCAAAACCTTGAAAAATATTTAATGCTTCAGCAAGTAAGAATCCCTTAAAACATCAGCTATAGTTTTCTTGGAGCAAAACCAGCAGATAACCTGTTACTGATTCACACAAATAGTGTTTACACACACTCATCATGTCTCCAATAAAACTTGGTCAGTTTTTTTAAATCCCTGCCAGAAGTGTGTGGGGAGTGTTGAAAATAGCTCCTAAACAATACAGTAAAGAGGGAGTTTTATCATTGGGATGGATTAAAGGTTTTGACTGATTAAATTACATTGCTGAAAGGATTTTTAAACTGTACATCATCAAAACCATTTATTTGAGAGTCTAAGTCATCGTACGTGTCAAGGTGCAGGTCTGCAGGATAGATTTAGCTATTCCCACAAAACCCCTTCCCTTTGCAGGAGGGACAGCCAAAAGCTCCCAAAGACTCTGGTGAGGATACACAAGTATGCAGGACCATGAGGATGTTCACAAGTGAGGAAATAAGGACATTTCTCAATACCTCTGAGGAGAAAGGTATCAGGCAGACATCTTCTCAGATCACTGGGGACAAAGGACTTATCTCACAGTTCTGCTACTACCCTGGAATCTGTATTATATTTGTTTAAGAGCAGGACCCACCCATAGAATCACAGAACAATTTTGGGTTGGAAGGGACCTTGCTCATAACCATGTTTAAACAGAAGCATTTGTGGAAATGTCAAATGGATGAGGCCGGGAATGGAATTCCATCATGTATTCATAGTCCACATGGAACAAGTGAGAGAAATGCAGTTCAGGAGGAAATGAGGGGGGCTTGCGAGAAGGCTGGAGAGGGACTTTTTATAAGGGCATGCAGTGATAGGAGAAAGGGGAATGGATACAAATTGGAGGAGGGGAGATCTAGATTAGATATTAGGAAGAAATTCTTCCCTGTGAGGCTGCTGAGCCCTGGCACAGGGTGCCCAGAGAAGCTGTGGCTGCCCCTGGATCCCTGGAAGTGTCCAGGGCCAGGTTGGACAGGGCTTGGAGCCATCTGGGATACTGGGAGGTGTCCCTGCCCATGGGACCATCAACAAGATGGTCTTTGATGTCTTTCAACCTGAAGTATAAGACAGTGAGGTATGTTGGGATCTTGATCATCAGAAAAAGAAATAAAAAACAAACAAACAAAAAAAGCAGTCTTTTAACAAAAAATTAGTTTAGATTCGTTGCTTACACACTGTGGCTTGGCTTTACAAATACTTGAAATTTTATTATTTTCATTCAGTGATGGAGATTTGCCATAAGCTGCCAGAATTGACTTATAACCTTAATTTTACAAGACTTTAATGATCTCAGTATGGTTAATTTACCAGCAAACAAATGTGGCATTTCTTAAATATTGTTAGAACTTGATAATTTGCAAGAAGAAATAATAGAACTAATATAATAGAATTCAATTATTTCTTTAAATAGAGAAGCTCTGTCAAGGTCTATCACTGAGGAGCTCCACTATCAGTTATTTTTATTATTAATATTTTCTTCCAGCTTTCCAAAAATTCAGCTTCACCAAGAGCCTCCAATGAAAAGTTTTGGCATTTTATTTATAAGAAGAGTGCAAGAAAAGAGAACAGAGCAAGTAGCAAGAATAGATAAGGAAGAAATATATGTGTTCCTCCATGTCTGAAATCCAGCACTGGGTGTTTACTATGTTAAGAACTAGCAGACCATAATGTCTTTATTAGCAATATTAACACCATTTGTAGAGTTCACAGGAGAAAAAAAAAGACTCTGCCAGGGACTTTTTACCTAATTTCCTTGGGAAATTTCATTCTTTCTTTGTTAGTCCATCTGGCACTTCTGCTTCCATTCATGTTGAACACATTTTCCAGTTTCAACAAAGAATCCACGAAAGAGGACAGCATCTTATGAATGCTTCAACAAAGCTAAAGTTTAAGAGCTGCATCTGTGGCTGCCACTGCTGGGGAACAGACTTGTCCCATCACAGACTGCAAAGACCAGGCAGAGACAGCTCTAAGCACTGCTGGTGGGATGAAATTCACATCCCCACTGGCAGGGGATGAAATTCAGCTCAGGGGGATAAGGACTTATTTTCATGGCTCTTTCTGCTACTACCCTGCCAATCTGGCTTATCCTGGCTTGAGTATAAGAGCAGGACCCAATCACAGAATCACAGACCGATTTGGGTTGGAAAGGACCTTGAAAATCACCCAGTTCCACATCTGCCATGGCAGGGACACCTTCCCCTATCCCAGGTTGCTCCAAGCCCCGTCCAGCCTGGCCTTGGACACTTCCAGGGATCCAGGGGCAGCCACAGCTTCTCTGGGCACCCTGTGCCAGAGCCTCAGCTCCCTCACCCACAAGAATTTCATCCTAATATCTGATCTAAATCTACCCAATGACAATGCATGCATATCCTGTTCAAAGGAACCTGCTGGCTTTGAGATTTTTACAATTTAGGTGGAATCAGGCATTTCTGCTTCATTTTTAAGAATTTAGGAAAAGATCAAGCTCTACTACACAAAGCAATATAATTAACTCATAAACTGTAATTTTACTCAGCTAATTAAAGCTTCATTAATGAAGTAATCAAATAAAGGTCATAATAAAGATTAAATCCATGAATCAGTGTTTTTAAGCTTTTAATTAACCAGAATAATAAAAAAATTACTATATTAAATTTTCATTTAATACTAGAAAAATTGTTCCATTTTTAGCCTTTTCTTGGCATTATTTGGAGTGCCTGGCTTCTTTTTATCTGAGACTCAGAGTTCATCCTGTTATAGTTGGTGTCTTCACAATTAGGTGTCAGATGCAATAAAAATTACAAAAAAAAGAAAAAAGAAAAAAAAATTAGATGTTCTAATGCAGTTTGGAAGTCTGCATAAAAGAACAATCAGGAAAGAATTGGTCTGCAGCCATGTAAAGTCACTAGATGCCTTGAAGTTTTCCTTGCCTTGAGAAAGAAAGTAGATTTGGCATGATGCCTCTGAAAGGTTTGGCTTTCTGGGTGCCACGTTGCCTGTTGATATAACATATTAATGCCACACAACCATTGCAAGCTACATCTGTGAAAATATTCCATGTGCTGCCTAGGAATGCCCTCATCTGTACAAGGCCTAACAGCCTAAAATTTCCTGTCCTTTAACATTTACATCATTAAAAAGAAGTAGATAACTGGCTTTTATTTTTAAAGGAAGTTAATTGTGGTACCACTTCACTTTTCCACAACTCCTCTTGTTAAAAACTTCAGAGCAAAAAAAAATATGTTTAAGGTTATGACACTTTTGGGTTAAACCCCACACCTGTCATATGAATTCAGTCCTGGTCAAACTAATTATTTGATTTAAGGGAAGAGAACATTATCTCTCTGTTAAAGGTAGGACAGGGTAGCAAAAGGATTGAGAAATTCACAGGATGAAAAAACAGATGAAGGAAGAAACATCCTGTTAAAATCTTTGCAACCCAGGCACCTTTCATCATGTAGTGATCTATGTTTGCCTTAAATTGTGAAAAGTGGGGAAAAGATGAGGGGGTGGGATCAGCATGCTTCTGTTGAGCGAGTGCATCCATGTTTTTTACTTTGTGTATGCTTGTTGACTTTGATTTGCTTCTATTTCGCGTTCTATTGAAATCAAGCTTGCAGACCTGATATGTCTTTTTAAAAATGTTGAGAATAGATTTCTGAAAAAAAGGAAACATGAAAAGTATGGACTTTGCCTCTTATTTTCAACCAATTACTTTTTATATAAAAACCAACCCTATCACCCAACAAAACACAAGAATGTTGAATTAGTTAATGAAGTCCCTTTTTCCTATTTAAACACAGTTATTTTGCACATTTGACTTTTTTTAGCAAGTCTTTGTTATTAGCTAAAGAATCCATTCATTTGCTTATAAAATATTCAGAGGCCTAACAAATCTTATTTGCAGAATATACTTACTTCATTAATTACATTTTTTAATACATAGGATAAATATCTGCAGCATTTAAGGAAACATCACAATTTCTGCAGTTTGGTGTTTGTATATTGATGGCCAAATTGCATGAGGTGGTTACTTAATGTTTTAATTTTTCTTAAACCCTGGAAATGTGCTCCATGCCTTGAAAACTCATTTCAATAGAGGAAAGAATCCTTGCATAGAAATGAGTCAGTCAATCCCTTCCACAGCACCAGCTCACAAATATGTGTGGATAATAGAAAGATCCTGCTTAAATGCTTAGTGCCAGCAGAAACAAAAAGCACCCAGGCTAAGCCATTATTAAGATATAAATAGGCTTGTAAACAATTTAATTGCATAAAAGAGTTGGTTTCCTTGGGACTACAGCAATTTGCATAATGAACTGCAGCAGTAGCCCTTCAGTATTCTCTGTTGACATCAAGTGAGGTTGTCAGCTCTTGCAAAGCTAGGCAATATTTTCTTGCAATCCTTCTATTCGTGGGAGGAGCCCTGAAGAGAAGAAGTGTGTCTGGGCGGCAGGGCTTGTGGAATTTTTCTACACTTTTGGTTTTAGGATGGTAATGGGTAAACAACACATGCTCCTTTCAAATAATATCTTGATAAGAATGATTATCTCTCTTACTAAAACTCAGATGTCATAAAGAACCCCTCAGTCTACCAAGTCTATTTTTTTTCCTAGCCATGCCTGAAGCAATGGCTTAGACCTGAACGTTTCCCTTTTTATGAGCATCATCTCCTAAAGAGCCCTTTCATTTACAGCTATAACTGTGGGTTTGTCCTGTTCAAGGGAATCACTATTATTCCATTATTTAGTTGTCTAAACATAAGTGTTAACTCCATTCTGTATAACCAAGGAAAATCAAGACATTGGAATGAGACTCAAAGATAAAGAGTCACAGCATTGGAAGGAGGTCTCTGGCCTGGTGTCCTGGCTCAGAACCAGGTCATGAATCCAGGTCAGGCTGTTTAAAGCTTTATCCATTCTGATCTTGAAAATCTCAAAGTGTTTTAATCCCACAGCCTCCCTGGGCAACCTCTCACCCTGCTTCATTGTGCCTCAGCTCTCTTGTTTTGAAGGAGAAGCTGCAAGTCAGAAAATTATATCCTAGAGATATTATAAAACCATGGGATGCACTAAAATATCTGAAATTGTTGCTAAGGAAGTAACCATGGTGCTGCTGATGGAGATTTCACCTAATGACAGAGGCACTAAAGTTGCAAGGCTGTTCAACTCATCTTTCACCAGCAGACTTACCTACAAAACTTACATATCCCAGATGCCAGAATTTTACAAAATTTTAGTCTAACTTTATGAAATGCTGGCAGTAAATGGAAAAAATTCCACTTAAAAATAAAAAAAGTCAATTTCAATAATAGATTAGTAAAACCACATATATATTGATATAACACATATATATTGCTATAATACATATATATTGCTATAATACATTGTGAATTTAGTTCTCAAATAAGGCTCAGAAATAGTCCTGGAGTGTTTTTTAATTTGGGAGAGTTTTTATTGGTTGTTATGTTTTGTTGGTTTGGTTTAATTTGATTTTCTTGGGGTTTTTTTAAATCCCAGAATGAGGATGAGTAAAAAAACAAACAAACACAAACAAACAAAAAACCAAAAACAAACAAAAACAAACCAAAAAGAAAAAAAATCAAATAAAAAAAAAAAAAAAGGAAACACCACACTTATCAGGTTAGAATGTTTTGCAAATAAAAATGTTCCCAAAATTTTAAACCTTTTTTAGCTGTTTTTCAGTGCCCATCGTTGTACCAAAGACCCTATTTTGACTAACCAGGATTCTCTGGCCTGAGATTCAGCATCAGCAATATAATTGCAGTAAGTGAAAATATTTACTATATATAATATTTTTTATTTGGACATCAGTCTGAACATTGGATTCCTATATTCCTATCTAAGTGTCTTGGATGGATGGCAGAAAGGGGATTTAGGGGAGCATTAAGGATAAGTCCACTTCAAATATATTTTTACATGCAGCCTTGGGAAGCTCATCCATGAAAAAACACTTGCAAGAGTTATAAGAGACACCATTAACTGCAACCCTCATTGCCTTGGCACTTTTGGCTACCTCTTTTCCATCAGTTTTCCTTTTGTTCAGAAATATTAATTCTGCTTTCATATTCTCTTTGTAAACTTGAATAGTGAAAAATGACTGATATAGGGTTGGCTTGGTTTTTTTTTTGTCTTTTAATTTCCCTTTATGCTTAACCTAGAGAATGTTTAGCAAGTGTGGTAAATGCTGAACGGATGTTACCTGGATGTCAAGGGCCAGAATCTTTCCTAGGATATATAAAATATTCACAGCAGATGCAGGGGCCAACAATTTGCTGATGCAGCATGTGCAATAGTTTTGGGAGCTCTGAGCCCGTAAGAAACTGGGAAGGACTTAAGGGTGATGACTGCATTAGCACTGCACATTTCAATTTCACTGTTGTCCTGATACATTTTATTCAATTTCTGGGAATGAATTATGTCATTAACACTGAATTCCTTCCAAAGGAACAACACAAACATATCAACTAAATTCATTTTTAATCCATTTCCCTTCCTACTGTCAGCCAGTACTCTTGGTCAGACACTTTGGAAGATTATTTCCTGGACAGAAAAAGAATGAGAAATGCTATTCTGTCTAAAATTATGTTGCATATAATATTTCTGAAGGATTATATAATTCATGCTCACAATAGCAGCTGATTGCTCCCTGTATTTTCATTATTTTTCCCATTTTGATCTATTCATGGCAGCATTGGAGGGAGATTTAAGAATTTTATTTCTATGTGGCTCTGGAAAGTTAGATAACTACTTTTTCAGCTTGCATAAAACTATTATCTACTCTCATAGTCTTCTTAAATGGGAAATATCCATTTATACACAACTGCTTTGCTCATGGAAAAGATAGGAGCAACGTTCATGAGATTAAAGGTTCACAGTGCAGTCGTGTCACTCTGGCTGCAGCTGAATTATGAGAGGAAGTTGTTGCTTTATTCTGTCCCCGGCTGCTCCTCACTGTGTCAGGAATTTCTGCACCTTCCACTTTCCAGCACACCAACTGCTGTTCCATCTCCCCAGGCAGGTTCAAGCCCTATAATCAAAATTATTTGAGTGTTTTCAATGCAGTTGTTTTCTAAACCATCTTTAATCTCTCTGATAGCAGAGTTACTCTGTGTGGGTCTGCTGGAACACTGAAGGAACCTTTTAGAGGAGGAAGGGAAAGGGGCTGAGGGGTCATGGGAAGCAGGGGAGAACAGAACACAGGCATGCAAAACTTCCAGCTAAAACAGCAACATCCCAAATCTCAGTTCCAGTTGTTTCAGCTTCCTCCACAAGAAGAAATTTAAACCCCAGAGGGGGAAAATCTCTTCCTGCAAGAGGACCTTGGAACAACCCCAAGAAAACTCTGAGTCCTGTATATGAGCTTGAGAGGTGGAAGATAATGAACACCTATTTCTCTGATGTTCAAAGTTTCCCTTTAGAGGTGGCAGGTTCTATTACTTCTATTCCATTAAAGAATTTAAGCTGATTCATTGTTTTTCATGCAGGCTTGTCCAGGATAAAGACAGTGATGATGATGGAAGTCTTCTGTGGAAGAGATTAAAGACATTCCCTCTGGGTGTTTAAGAGGCTTTTGCTAAGGGGCAATATAATTTTGTGAGCAATTTTATCTTCTCAGTTCTCAGTCTTGGTAGTGGAATCTGCCTTTGGTGTGAGTCTGCTGCTTTACATAAACAGTAAATCAAGTCAGCTTTTTAACGGCAGGTTCTATTGAAAATAAAATACTACATTCTAGAGTAAAAATAAAATACTGTCCTCACTAAAATATAAAAGAGATAATTTTGTATTAAAAAAGCATTTTCAGACTGGTTGAAAGCTAGTGTAAAGCTGATTTCGTTAAATTTTAAATTATTCCTTTTCAACTTGCCTCCATTCAAATAACATTTCTGTAATTACCACATTGTAGCAATTGTTAAAAGAAGGGGAAATAAAATGGTTTAACTACATCTCATTTCTCATAATATTAAAGCTATTTAATAAGAAAATTTATATATTTTTCCTTGGGAGGAAAAAATAATTAAATACAATTTATATAGGTATTGAAGAGATAACAATAGGATACCATTATTAAATGTGTCATTATTTGAAAGTTGCATGCAGAACAAAATAAAATGACATCGATATGACACCTTTTAACTTTTCTGTGTGGGATGAAGACTTTAGGAGCAGGTTTTAACAGATGCCACATTCCAGTGCTCACAGCCCTGCTGAGCACCTTGATAACTCATTGCCCTCTGTGGGACTGAGGGCAACCTCAAGCCAAGGAGAAATGCAATACTGGGGAGTCTGGTGAGCCATAGGAACAGCTCCCAAATCCATGCCTAAATTTCTATTGACTTTGCAGTCAGAGCTCAGTGCTTCTGAAAGATTTTCTGGAAGTTTGTGTTGATCTGACGCTTGTAAAATCTTGAGCAGTGTTACAAAAAACTGAATAGCATCTTTGACTATTGTGGAAAGATATTACCCAGCTTTAGCTTTTTCTCTGAAGGTTTTTTCCTTAAAGTCATACCTTTATATAAGCAGACTCCTCAAAGTTAGAATTTTTCATAGGTACAAAAAAACACAAAATTGTCAGTTGTGTTGTGAGTGATGGAGATAAAGGGATGAGAATTCATAGCAAGAAGTAATTTTACCTTTTATATTTACCAGATAAGTTTGATTTTTGCCTTTGTTGAATTTCTGGGAAAGAAAGTTTACAAAAACGGGTTTTCCAAGCACTTTGTTTAACTGTGGGTTTCATTTTCTAGGTGGGTTATTTGACACATTTGGAGATTTTGGTGTCTGTGGAATATTCACAACATCCACTGAAGAAAATGTGAGCACTGCAGAAGCTCAAAACCTCTGACAAAAGAGGCTGAAGAAACCCCAAATACTGATCAAAGTTACAAAAATTACTTTAGCTCCAGCTCCTGTGAGCTTCTGGTTTTGTCACTACAAATCTGGTACTAATATCAGCCATCAGTTTTAGTGGATAACAATTGTGCTGCTACTGAAAATAGTGTGTGAAGAAACTTTTCACTTAAAACTGCTGTGATGTAAAATTGGATGTATTTCTGTGACAGTGTTAAGAGTACTAGTGAAAGAATAGAAAATATTAATATTATTTGCAGTTACAGCAAAGCATTTTTTCTGTGAAGTTACAAGTCAAATGTTCTTAATTTGTAATCAAAATTATGAAAAGAGGAAAAACTAAGGGAAAAACTGTTCTCACACAGTATAAAAAACTTCAGGAACATAGTAACTTAGAGAAACTAATATGTTTTTAATGGTTGTTTAATTAAAATATTAAAGAAAATAGGAGGAAAAATTGAACTTTATGAGCAAGTTACCAAGGAAACTGGTTCAAAATGAAGTCCACAATTTTAGCCCTTAGCATTTGGAGACACAAGTTCAGACATACTGAGACATGCACCCCTAATTTTAGTGGCTGCAGTTATTTCTACATTCTGCCAAAAGCAAGAGTCTTCCAGGATTGATTTCATATACAATAAAATCAATTTATATTGCTTGAAATGTACTTTTGACATTATATTAAACCACATCAATGCAAATTCATTAAATTGGATAAATGTATCATTTTGCTGTTCCACTAAAGTTTGTAATCTTTTATTTCTTTAGAATCAATGCAAACACTATAAGAAGGAATTTTCTTCATGGTTGTATCTTCAATACACAAACATGCAATTAACTAATGGAAATCCTGGTTCTGCAGCAAAGTAGCATGACAGATACTTCATGAATAAAGTTCCCAAAACAGTGTCTGTATTCAAGGAATTTTAGTCAGGAATTGTTTGAAGCACTTATTTTTGCTAATGAAGCCTTCTTTATAAGCCCAGGCAGCATTTAAGTCTCATTTAAGCACAGTATTATTTGCCTACCAATTTCTTGAGATCTTTGATGTAAAAAAACACCTTGGAAAGAGCCCCCAGAAGTCTGAAGGATATCTTAAAATGCTGAACAACATCATGGCAAAACCAGCCAGAAATCTCAGTGCCCCAAAGGTGAGGAGAAATGGCATTTCTGGGCCATTTCATGTAAAAGAAAAATGAAATAAAAGGAAAGAAATCAGACAGATGGAGGAGGTGAAAGTGGGAGGAACCTCATGTCCTTACTTCCAGAAGGGAATGAAACAAAAACTGAAACCAAATTGTGGACAGATGGACTGAGGATGCTGTGGGAGCAGAGAGACCAGGTAACATTTTCCACAGAGTCACAAAATCACAGAATCACACAATGGTTTGGGCTGGGAGGGACCTTAAAGATCACAGAATCACTCACCTGCCACAGGCAGACACCTTTCCTTTTCTGTACACAGTAGAAATAATCTCATCATTACTTTTTAGCACATTTAGGACTCAATAAAACCTTTAAAATATGGCCACAGCCCTTGGGCTGAGGTCAGCACCAGTCCCACCACCCTGGAGTGACAAAAAAACCAAATCATAGCTTTTTACCACTGCCCATGAAGAAAGAGGCACTGAGTGTGCAGGTACACCCCTCTAATGCTGGGAGTGAGGGTAGAAATTCTCCTTTCTAGGTCTTTCTAGCACTTTTTACTCACAGAAGTGTTTCAGAAATCTTTACTTTGATATGAAGTCTGATTTTTTTCCCCATATTTTCTGTGCAGTATATCATCAAGTCGTGTTCTGTCTATCACCTTTTCACATCTTCTCTTCCAGTGCGCTACTCTGTACTTGGCAAGAAAATGCACTTTTCACATCTTTTTTTTATTGCCTTAGAAAACCAGCTAAGACATTTTTGCTGTCAGTTGCTTATTTGCAGTATTTCCCTCTTTGTAGTAGAGACAGAACTCTTCCCGTGGAGAGACACAATGTGAAAATCTAAGCAACAAAAGACAAGACAGACCTTCAGAGGCACTGCTTGATATTTATGGCATAAAGAAGGATATATAAAGTTTCTAGTAGGATAAATGGCTAACTTTTCATAAGCGCTGTGTGCTGCCCGGAAATTGTTTCAATGTTTGGTTTAGATAATTAAATAGTATTGTCTCATTATTAAATTTTGAAATGCAGTCCATTAAAAATTAATTTACCAGCCTTTAGCAATGAAATCCAGTTATGGTGCTGCACTGAATAATAGAGACTCTGGCAATAACTAATTAATTAACAGTAAAACAAGTTTCACCAGTTACTGCTAAAAATTGATTAACATTTAAGGATGATCACATAGAAGTCACTAATCCAAGATGTCCTCATTCAAGAAGTAATAGGTATGAATTTAGAGACTTTTACTGTGGTAAGTCCAACATTTTATTCTTTGATAAATGAAATAATCTCCTTATCTTTTGTCAGGTCAGAACATCAAGCTGACTGACCCACAGATTTAGAAGCTGCATTCATGATAGATATTCTTTATTTTATATTTATAGCTCTGAATACCATTTCAAGTGTCAGAAGAATATCCTGTGGATCTATTTATGGTCTTAGAGCAGAATTCACAGAAATAGTTTAAGTGTACAGCTCCACAAAATGACCACAAGTTGAAGGTTGTGGTTTTATTTCATTTTCTACAGCAATCTGCTCTGATTTGTTAATTTGATTAGCTCAATAATTTGATACATCTGATTAATTAATTAATATTTAGCCACTATTAAGTATTAACAAATCACTAAGACATTAAAACATCTTTCTGTATGAATGCAACTCATTCATTGCTGCTACATTTGCTTCTTTTTCATTTTTTTTCAGATTTGTTGTTTAGAATTAAAATCTTATGGATTCCCTAATTACTTGAAAAATATTCAGGAATTAATTACTACTAATTAATTGATCAATACATATTTATGTGCTTGGAATGCACTTTGTGCCTGTGAATCTACAGAAAAAAAAGACCTCTTGAAAATTGTAGATTAGAGGATGACAAATAAGTAAAGTAGTTACCACCTTATGCAGGACTGGAGGGAAAATGGAAGAGAGCAGCATTCCACAAGAAAAAGTAAAGGTTTCAAGATGAAAGATCAATGAATACATCCTCTATTTTAAACCTGTCTTTTTCTTTTTTTCTTTTATTTTTATGTAATTTAGTTTTCAAATATTAATTCCTAATCAAATACTCTTAATGTCTTTCTGGTGAGTCAGGAAGTCGATGGCAGACAGCAGAAAAACATTTCTGCTCTTCTAGAAGAAAGCTGTCATTAGACTCTAATCCCACCATGAAGACAAATCTTACTGCAAAACTAAAATATAGGAGAAAATGTTTTGAGTGAAAAAGTGGGCACAAGCAGCAGTGAAGAGCTGCATCATCCAGGAATATGAAATGGATTTCTGCTGGATCAAAGATGTTGCTCTTGCCTTTAGTCCATGGAAATACAAGAACTTACAAATTGGAATTCAAGCTTGGATTCCAAGCTCTTAATCCAAAATTAATAATGATACATGCATGAGAACAAGAAAAATGAAATGGGATATTAAGTTAAAAAAATAATTCTATCACAAAATATATTGCTGTGTATCCTTTATAAATTCAATTCACTAATAAACACACTACAGTATTAACTTTAAAATTACTTAAAATATTGTACTGGACTGGTTTTATAATGGAGGATCTTCCTGTTTGGGAAGAAAATTAGGTTTGTGTCAGTACCCAGACAAACACACTTGCAGGGGGACACAACATGACCTGTAGCAGTTGTCGAGTGGGTGAAGGTTTGAGAAATCCTGACACTGATAGAAATTCAACACCATTCCATCACAGGAGACTGACAGTTTCAAATCTCTCAGATTAGTCTGTCATTCCTATTTCAATTGTCTTTTAATCTTTATAACACACAACAAAACCAAAACCAAACAAAAACAATTGTTGAAATTTTAGTTTCTGTATTCGTACCACAAAACCATGACACTTATTCCAGATTCAGTGTGGTTTTTTGAAGCCAGACATATGTAATAATCTCTTCTCCTAATAATAATAATTCTACAAAAAATATCTTTATACTTCTTTTTTTGATAAGCAGGGAACTGCAAAGGTTCTGCTTCAGCCTATCAGAAATTTAATTTTATACTGTGACATTGAGAATTTATACTCTGTGTCCTGGGGTGGAAAGAAGACATGTTGGGTATTTGCTTAAAAGAGAAAATTCTGGAGTAGTGGGGGAGGCTGCCTGGCCCACTAGCATCCAAACTGGCTGCATTCTGGACACTGATATTTCATGAGAGGAGTCACTGGGGTGAATAATCTTCAACACTACCAACATGATTTGTTTTGTACTTTGCTGAAAGACAAACCAGGAGAGGATTGATTATGTGCAGTGTGAATGGTGATAACAGCAGTATCCAGCTCTGGAAAATTGTTCACCTGGGCATGTAAATTAATTTGTTTTTACAGACCACCCCACCCATTCATGGTTTTGTTTGCAGCAGATTCTCATCCTAAAAGAAAATAATTGCAGAAGTCTGTTTTTTTTTAAAGTTATACAGGCAGAACTTCCCCAGTAAAATCAAAAGGGGCTGTGATGATGAAGGCTCTCAGGGACAGAGCCCCATCCTGCACTTCATATCAAATGTGTTTCTCAAACCCTGTAACTGACTGGAGACTCTGACACCAGGACAGGCCCATTCCACGATTATTTTCAAAGATTCTTTTTTATAACATTGCTTTGGCTTGGAAAACAACAACCAGTTTCCATCTCATTGTTTCTGCAGTCCTCACTGGACAGTCACAAAGCAAATATTAATCATATTAATGACACAGTACATCACTGAAATGTTAACCTTCAAGCCAATAACTCAGATTCAATGGATTATTTTGGTCCGGGCTTCTGAATTTGAAATGACCTTTCCCTGTCTGAGAAAAATTGACACTGTCCCATTTAAGTCACAGTTTGTCAGCCTGGATGGTCACAGACAATCAGTCAATGCAATTTAGACTGGCATCTATGGAGGGAAAAAGAAAAATAAGTCCCACAGGATTCCAAGGAAAGCACACAATATAGTCAGGGCAGTGTGGGCTAAGCCATAACATCTTAAAGAGGAGCATCAACCAAAATGGAGATGACCCCACAAACAGCCATAAGTCAGCTTGTGAAACATTTAATGTTTCTAAAAGAGACAAAGATTTAAAAAATTACTCCCATTTTCTTTGGGACCTAGTTCATTAATCTGGAGATGGTGAATCTGGACAAAAGACTAAACCATCTCTGAAAAAACTTAAACTCTCTTTAGAAAGGGGGAAAAAACAAACAGGAGGAAGCTTACTGTTCGATTTTTTTAGATATCTTTGTTGTCACTTCTCTTAACAACTGTGGATTAGGGAATCAGGGAAATGGAGTTTTGTTATGCTGAATCCCTAGCTCTGTCAGTGTAAAAAAAATGTTTCCTAGAAACCACAAGTGAAATATACCTCTGAAAGTATATAATAAACCAAATTTTCACTTAGCTACTTTTGTGATCTTCCTAAAGTTTGTTTTCAGGATTTGAAGTAAAAGAAACTAGCTTTGGTCAGTTTGGGGTTTTTGTTTTTTTGGTTTGTGGGGTCTTTTTCTTTGTTGTTTTTTTTTGTTTGTTTGTTTGGTTGGTTTTGGTGTTGGGTTTTTTGGGGGAGTTTTTGGTGGTTGTTGTTTGGTTGTTGTTTTTTTTGGGGGGGAGTTTGTTGTTTTGTTTTGTTTTGTTTTTTGGATTTTTTTGCATTGAGGTTTTTTTTCTGTTAAAAATGAGGGAAGTTTTGTTTGATTTTTTTTGGGTTTTATTGTTTTTTTTAATAAATGTTGTAATTTAACTTTCTCATTAGAGTAGGGGAAAAAAGAAACAAAACCAAACAAATGCAAAAATCCTACTCTCTACTACCTTTATACTGGAACCATTAATTTTTTTTTCTACTTCTTATATTCTCATTCAGAAATTTAATTGTAGGGTTAAAAAAATAAAGAACCTGAAACTTTTTTGAAGGTAATACTTTCTTCTAATGCACATTTTGTCTGAACAAATAATTCATTTGAAAACAAAGAAGGCTTAACTAATGCCTTAACTGGTTCTGTATCTCTGCAGACTGTGTTTTTCTCAGTGTCTCCAATTGTGATCTACCTTTTGTGAATTTTAACCACATCTTGCACTTGGACTTGTAGAAAACACATCTGTAGTATCTGTTTTGGTAACAGACATCAGCGTTGCAGAAAAGTGAAGGGGAAAGCAAAAATTATCTTAGAACAGTTATCAAAGTCAACAATTTCTTCTTTAAGCAGAACAAAACCATCCTTGCATGGGCAGAGGGGGATGCTGAGCTCCGAGGCTGCTGCAGTGCAGAGCTCACAGAAAGGAGATGTGGCTCCCCCCAGAGCTGCTTTAGGCTGCATGGTGTACTGGTCTGAGGGAGGAAAACTATTGACAGATAATACAATGTTCCATGAAATGCTGCAGAAAGCCACTCACCTTTGGATAATAAACTCCTAAAGAAATGGGAAGATTAGATTATAGCTTACATTAAAATAGATCAAAGGAGTTATTCTTCATTCACACACTAGTAAGACGGAGAAATCTCAGGACCTATTTTTTACGAAACCTTCACTAAATCAAAACACTGCAATTCATGACCTTACACAGAAATATCATTTGCTGGTGAAGTTTTGATCTGTGAATTCCAATGCATTTTTTTCCTACACTCTCCTGTGAAATTCATTTGCTCTGCAGCAATAGCATCATTGCATAATAAATATGGAACTAACCAGATAGTCTGTATTGGCTTGTTTGTAACTTTCATGGGGAGGTTGGAAAACTATGGAAAATTTTGGATTAAGTTCCAGATACTGAGTACTTCAATAATCAATGTCTTTTGTTGGAATTTTAGGTTCATCTAGAAAGATGAGTACTGGTTGCAAAATTCGGATCCAAAATATGAAGATGTTGGATTATGAATTTAAATCTAAAACAAACTTGAGCTCAGTCTGTTTTATTATCATTTACAG
>VXBI01011677.1:517641-536069 GCA_013397375.1 Toxostoma redivivum
AAAAAAAAAAAAAAAAAAAAAAAAAAAAAGCAGTTCCTTTGAGAATTCTGATATAAACTCTGAAATCTAGGCATGATCCATTCTGCTTTAGGACACTCCCATCTTCTTGCTGGAGATATCCTGAGGATACTGTAAAATCAGAGGGAATAAGGGAAAAATATCAAGGGCAAGGTATAAAATAGTAAAATAAAGGTTGTGTTGTGTTATTCAAAGGACAAAACAGATGTTCATTTAAAAAAAAAAAAAAAAAGGAGGTAATCCACTGTCTGTGTGCTGCAGTGGGAAGGATCTGCTCTGGGGAGCATGACTGAGGGACAGCCTGTGGGACTTGTCCTCTTCTGTGCCCATCCTGTGACACTGCCTTCATCTATTCTGAAAATTATTCTCAGAGACATCTTGCCAGGATGGTTTGTGAGGAGCAGAGCTCAGACCACAGCACGTGGCAGGGTACAGAACCAAAGAGGCTTTTGAGATATAGTTAATCTGACCTCATATCTGAAATGCTTCCAGTGCTAATCTGTCCGGGTCTTTTCTCATTGTGACAGTCATCTTTTTGTCTGCACTCATTAGTACTGAGCCAGGATTACAACCCTCAGAGCAAGAGGACATTCCAGCAAAAGTCTTTAGATGCTGTAATCTACAGCACAACAACATCTAAAATCTCTGTATGGAGCTGTTTAATGGAGTTTGCAGACCTGAAGAGTCTCTGTAGTCAGTAATTTAAAGAGATATGGAGTCTCAGAGCCTGAAATTGCCTGATGTACTTAAATACTTCAGCTGAATAGATTTTAACAAATTTTTTTAATCATTTCTGCAACCAGAAAAGCCCCCTCTAATGACCACAGTGCAAACCCTTTCCAGATTTTTTTCTTTTTTTCTCCCTCTGTAGTAGAAGAAATAATAATAATAATATAAAAAAAAAAAAAGCCCTGAAAAACCTTAGAAAAAGGGGATTAAAATGGTCTCTGACCTGGACTGCAAGCACAGCAAGCACAGGAGCAAAAAAGGAACTTTTCTTGAAATATGAATTCTAGATCCTGTTCTCTGTTTCTAAAAGAATGTATATTTAATGGTTATTAGCAAAAGAACCAGAACTTAAGAATCAGAATTGCAGTCCCTTTATCTACAGCTAAATGCTGACACTGACACACCAGAAATTGAAATTCTTGTCTGCTTTTTTCCTGGATTTCTGAGTCTGAACACGGGACTGAGCAGTGACAGCTCCTGCATTTTCCCAGCATTAGCAGAAGGAACCTGCATCCCATAAAGAAAATTAACCCCTCACTTCCAGATGAAGGTGCTTTGGATTTGCACTGCACAAGGGCAGCATCGAGGCATCCCAGCTGTTGGGCCAACATTATTGTCATTAGTTTTTCATGAGAGGAACTTCCAGCAGCAGTTTTTTAACTCAAGATTGTTTTGTGCAAGTGAATAAGGCATGGAGCAAACACTGATAGCAGATTAGGCTTCCTTGGGATGCAAAGGCCAACACTCACCTGTGTTTTTCCATCATTAACAAACTTGGAAGGAGGAAGATACTCAGACACCCAGTTTAGCAAAAGTGGCAGTTTAGGAGGTCTGAGACACACCACTCAAAACTGGAGGTGTTCATGGCTTCTTAGATGTTAGGTCAGATTTTCCTGAATCATTCTTTTATCTCAGGCTTCTGTTTTTTGCCAAAAAGGGCATGTCAGGAAATCAAGTGCTATGCCAGACTGTTTCTTCGGTGAGGAGCCACACTCAGTGCCAGATGGCTCTCATGACTCACAGCCCTCTCAGGCAGGCACAGTGAGCAGAAGGAAGAGCAGGGGAGGCACATTCATTACCTTCTGCATCTGCTTTTCCACAAACAACACTGACACAAAGGTGCTGCCACACTTCTCCAGAGGCAGGAGGCAGAAAACCACATCCATCACCTGGAGAAGTTCCTTACAAATTGACTAACATGTCAACACTGAAATTGTGCAGGATGCTATGTACACAGCCAGGAAGGAATTTATAGTGGAAGTTTAGTCATGATAAGGCAGTCTCTTTTTTTTTCAAATAGGTACAGCAGAAATGACCAATAACTTCCAGATTGTGGATCAGGTTTTAAAAAGAAAAGGTAACGTGGTGGAAGGTATCTCAGAGATACCTTTAGGTGTGTGTGGATTTGAATGCACCCTTCTAGACAATGACTTTAAACAAGGGGTTTAAAATAGCCATTATTAGCCAAAAGAAGAAACAAATGCTGGACAGAAAAAACATTCAGAGCTGCTTGAAAACTACAGCGCATTTCTCAGTATCACTGAGCTTTAAGTGTAAAGTCTTTGCTCACTTAAGCATGAAAATGATGAATAAATGTAAAACATTGTCTAATTAACATGCAAACATTAAAAACAAAGCAAGCACATTGCAGCTTTAGTGCAATGAAACTTCAGATTAGAGATCTGATTTTGGAGTCCCCATTTGGTCCCAAATTTAAGCCACTAGGAGCATTCCCTAGGGATGAGAAAGTCTTCAAGGTAAAGGAAATATCAGCAACAGCAGTGACAATTAGCAAGCTAATTCATTAAGAGACATTCTGAACTGGACTGCAAGGGAAACTACAGTGAATTACAGTGAATAACTGCCTTTGATTCACCTTTACTCTCCAAATGTGCCATGGGGTCATGAGAGCTCATGGCAGAAAGATTAAATTACACTTCATTATAAACCAACCAGCTGAAGTCTGAGAGCGTTTCAGAAGTCAGAATTAGATGTTCACATCACCTGAATCCAGACCTTTTCATCTACTGAGCTGCTTTAGTTCCAATCAAACATAGCTAATTAAAACAAGGTGTTCTTGAGGATATTGATTTCAGGTGACACAAAGGGTCTTCATTATAAAATTGGTTAAACATAACAAGAGGGATAAGCAATGGGGATGGATCCCCATCCTTGCAGCTTTTCAGAACTTGTCTAGGCAAAATCCTGAACAAACTGATGTTCACATATGTAATATCACACCTGTGCATTTATGCATAAACATACTCATGTAGGAAATAAATAAAAACATCTATAAAATTTCAAGTACATTTTGAAACTTTCTTACTTCATAGATACCTGCTATAAAGAATATAAGACACCAGCCTTAAAAAGGAATGACACTATAAATTTTTATTAGATGGATCAGAAATATTTTCATGCTGTGGGCAGTGTGGGCTCATAAGAAGCACAGGTAACTATCTGCTATAACAAGGAGCATTAACTATGATTAATGAGCTGACTTTGAAAGTCAGACCATCTCCACAATATAATCTTTTCTCCTCTAAGGCAATTTTAAAGAAACTTTGAAATATTTAAATATTTCAGTAGCCTTCTGAAGTTGATGCTGTTGGAATGTCTTCAGACGTTTCTTTCTAGGCCTAAATTGAAAAAATATGATCTAGTTGTCCCATTACATTATGCACAGAAATAGGGTATGTATGTTAATGTAATTACATATGGGGAAAATTCAGGTCAGATAAAAACATTGATGGTTTTGTTGGCTATATTTAAGCTGATCTATATCTGAAGAAGTTTTGTGTTCACTTTTTTTTCTGGTAAAAGGGGAGAGTGCCACTGACTCCTCTAAAGCAGGATTACTGACCTGGTGATTTGAGCACAACCCAAAGATCAAACAAACCTGGGAGGAACTGCAGTGCTCATGAATGCAGAAAGAGCTGCTGCCCTACCAGAGCAGGTTGAAATGTCAGGTTTCTTATGTCCCAGATGGGAGCATGAGGTCAGGTGAGCTCATACAGATGAATTCCAAAATGGACTGGTGAGAGGGGTCAATCATGTTATTGGTGCAGGGCTTGTAATACCATTCTCAGATGTGACTTTTGAAACTTTGATCTAGCTCCTCAAAAGTATTCAAGCATTTAACTCTCCCTCAGAAACCTGAATTCAATGGCCAGTGTGTTAAACACTCTGATTTATACTTTGCATTAAATTGTCACTGGATAAAACACAGGAGCTGTTCCCATAGGAGTGGTTGGAGCAGGATTGTCCTCACCTGCAGTGTGGACATCCAAGCAAATGCACTTCAGATCCCTCTCACACAAAATATTCTCAGGGCAAGAGAAGAAATTAACCCACAGGTACTGCCAGTGAGCACTCTAATGCTGTAATCATCATATAAAATATATAGACAGATGCACACATATGAAAGCTATTTTTAGCTGCATTAGAGAAAAAGGAGATATGCAATGCCTTTGTACATAAGTATTACTCAAGCTGTAATAATTTGGATTAATTTCCTCAGGGAATCCAATGAAAACTGAACTGTGTTCTGTCCTGACAGCACAGTGACAGTTTTATGAGTTCATCCACTATTTATTTCTTTGTCTAATGGTTGTCTAGAAATTCTACATGGGTGGAACGGATTCACTGACATGCAGTGAGTGATGTGTATTTCAGCATCTTGATGAACTCCACGCAGTTCTGCAATCTGGGTTTTCTCAGATAATCCCAAATACATGAGTTACCACCTTGTTAGCAGCATGAACAGTGAATATCTTGTGTGTGCAGCTACTGGTGCCATAACACACCAGAACCACAACAACAACCCCACTCAGGTAGCTTCCAAGCAATATCTTGTAAAATTTTGTAAAAACTGGTAAAATTAAAATTGTTTAAATAAGGAATTTGCTCACACAGAAAAAATAGTCACCCTGGATGTCATTGAGGAAGTTAATTAAAAAGCTATTTAGGGCATGACCCCCAAAATCATCCATGTTTACAAAATGTTTGGGTTTATGCTTTAAATCTGAAAAAGTAGTGATCTTTTACTGAGTGCTTTTAAACAATTATTGTTGTTCACTCTCAGAGAGCAGACATTTCAGGGGAGAGCCAAGGAACACAGCAGTATTAAGAATTAAAAGTTAAGAATATGGGGCTAGATCATGATATTCAGAAAAACGTTCCCTTGTATTTCTTCCTCACATGCAGTTTGTGTGTTTTCTGCAGTGCTCTGGGACCTTTGCAAATGGAAGGTGCCAAAGAAATGAGGGTGATAAAATAGTTACCATTTCACAGCTTCTGACATCTTTTACAGCTTCTTATGTCTATTTGGACAGCTTTGTCAGCCCTGACTGAAATCTTCACACTGGTAAACTCTTGTTCAACATTTTGATTTGGCAAAGGGGAGTTAAACAAAAGGAAAGCCTATCAGATCTTTTTAATATTTCACATTGATCACAGGAGCAGGAAAACAAGGGTGGCCACAGCTGCAAATGTGCATATCCCTGTGTTTTATTTCCTCAAACTTTTATTTAGTTTTTAAATGAAAACCAACACCTAGAGCAAAGTGCAATACACTCCATGACTTATGCTGTCCATAAAGCCTGTGGGATTTACACTGCCATGGGAAGGAGGCTATTTACATGTTAAAAAGCCATTTATGATACTAATAAAAGTCCACAGGATTTACTTTACAATGTGTGAGAAGCCATTTATGATGTTAAGAGTCAATTTACAATGTCAACAATTGTGTTAGCAGTAAAAATGCAAAGCGGATATACAGCATTGATTTTTTTTTTAATTTGTATTGTTGATATTTCCCTGGCAGCAGCTCATGTCACCAACACAGAGATTTTCAGGTTTGTGCTTTAAATGAAAAAGATAAGGCATAAATTTTAGTTTTCCCTAAGTGAGTTAATCTTAATTTTGTTTGCACAGATGTGTTTGGGATATTTCTATAATATGGCAGAGATTTCTGACCTGTTAAGCAACTTTGAGTACTCTTTCTAATTTTAATTATCTTTTTTTTTTCTTTTTTTTCTTTTTTTTTTTTCTTTAGTATTTTTGGATGATATCAAATACTTCTAGAGTATATCTTGTTACCACTTTTATTAGTACACTGGATAAAGCAAAATAACATTTCTTAAGTTCTACTTAAAGGCTCTGAAGACATTGTTTAACCAAAATCTTTACTTCTATAGGTTTTGATTACCCAACATCAAACCCACTGGGTAATCACAGTAATAATTTCACATAACTGAGCTGTCATCTATTAGTTCTTACTGTGGTACCAAGCACAATTCACTTTCTGTTTGTTTAATCTGATCAGATTAAACAACATCTGTTTGTTTAGTCAGAATTTGAAAAGATTCTCCTCTCCAGGCTGAGCAGCCCCAACTTTCTCTGCACAGGAGAGGTGTTACAGCGCTCTGATCCTTTTTGTGGCCATACTCTGTGAAGTTTTTTATTGTTAGTATAATGAAGGTATTAACAGTCTAATTCAAGAATCTTTATTGCTCTAAATCTAATTGTAACAGAAAAAGAAAATATAGAAATTCAGGTAGGATATTTATTAAGAGAAAAAGTCACAGGAATAGCACTAATACTGTTAAAATCAGGACATGGATATGTAGTTACTACTCCTACTTTGGGGATTATTCCCACCTCACTTCTTGCCATAATTTGTGTTTCGTATTTTAACAAATGATTTGTTTCGGCAAAAATCACATCAGTCATATTCTGATTGCTGACATCAAGGGCAAGTCTGAAGTCTTAAATACTTGTTTAAAAAGACATGTTTACCCTTTCTCTGAAATAAAGCTCTTCAAATTTTCTTCTTGGTTAAATGTTCTTAGGTCTCCTTTTTACAAACAACTCTCCTAAGTTTGTGAAGGAGAAAAAACCAGCAGTTTTTTAATGGCTGTACTTAAAGACTCTAAGAATTAATTAAGATTTTAAAAGTGCACCAGGAGGCCTGAAAAGCTATAAAAAGAAAGGATTTTTGGATTTAATTGAAACAGAATCCCAAATGTAGTGTAACTCAACAGATAATATATTACATTCAATTAAACACTTTAAATTTTTAAAAACAGAGGTCTTTTCTGCCATAAGAACATCAACAATTAAAGTCTGCTGGATGTGTTTGAAGCAGAATACAAATCCATGAAACTAAGAAGTTTTGTGGTTATTACAACCAACTCCTAAGCACAACAAGGCAGGGAAACAGGAGCTAAATATTATGAACTACACACATGGGTAGACCAAACACATTTTGTATCCCAAAGTAAGCTATGAAAAACAAAGTTTGTGAAATATTTGGAAGTAAACTGGGAAAAAAGTAATGTCGAAATATCTGAACTTATCTGTTGGGTTTTCAAGGACAGGTATGGAGAAGTCTCCAGAGTCTAAAAACAGAAAAATAATCGTCCCTCTTTCCATGTACTCCCATTTTCAGTTTAACAGTGGGTGTCATTTCCCATTCTGTTCAATTCCTCAAAAAAGCAGGAAGCCAACAGCTGAGGGGGAAAAAAACCCACAGTGACAGCAGAGAACCTAAAAGAAAACAGCACTCCAGTGCAGGTGACAGCATGGCTGGGAATTCGGAATTGTGTTGGCAAAATAAAGCTGGAAGTCATGGCAACTGATCAGATTTGTAGCTTTTATTATTGATTTTAGCAGAATAAAATAGTGGTACTGAAATTCAACTCCTACTCTCTGCTCCAATAAAGTATCAAATTCACTGACATCTTGAACTTACAATCAAAAGTGACAAGTGATTTTTGGAAAGTGCGTGTTTGATTATGTCATGCAAGTTGCCTGTAGAGAGCTGCATGTCTACATGTCAGTCCTAGAAAATAATCAGAAACCCAGCAAACACAGCAGCAAGGCCCAGTTATGAAGTTCTGCCTCTAAATAAGAGTTAGGAGTGCAATAGATCCGTGTTGATGTGCCAAACAGAGGCTTGGAGGATAACAAATCTATCCTGCTCTGAGAAAGGATGGAGAGGATGCCTGAAAGCCTGTGCCTGATAGAGTGCCTGAGTGTGTTTAGCAAACTGATAAAGGCACATTTTTCTCCCTGGGGCCAACTTGGAACAGCAGCACTTGTATCTTAACAGCTAAACTTGTTTTTCTTTCCCCAAAACAGCGTGGTGATGGAAAAGCTGCCTTGTGGGAATATGTTCTGCTTGTACTGGCCTCTGGGATGTGCCTGGGAATGGTGGGGTCACACCAGTGAGAAATCAAACCACAGCAGTGACAGATGACAGGGGCTGACATTGTCAGTGAGTGCACAGGAGTTTCAAGACCTTCCTTCCTTGATCAGTGCACACCAAGTCCATTGACCAAGGGAGCACTGCACAACTGAGAGGAGTCTGCAAATATTAACAATATTCTGGAGAATCTGCTGTGAGAACCTGCAGGATTTGATCTAGATAATTCCTTCTTCAAAGCCTCAAGGAATTAATAAAATTTCAGATGGCTCAAGGAGATCTGATTTATACCTATAAGCTTCATAGGGACAAAGTCTTTTCCAGCTTTAGGCAGCAGAGGTGGGGAATTCTGACCATAAATCAGCAGAAACAGCATTGTGGTCACAGCCTCCTTCCTGCTTTGCCCGTGCCACTGCAGTGCTGGCCACTTCTGCCACTCCAGGAGCAGGGAGTGATGCCTGACACTGGGGATTAAGGGGAAAAATAAGACTTTCAGTGTTGCTGCTCATTCTCAATATTCTATTTTTCTTCATAGCAAGGGGAGGCTGGGAGGCTCATCCCTTTCTTCCCTTCCTCCACCTCAGTCCTTCTTGTCTCATCCTCAGATCAGCAAAATTCATATTTTCCTTCTCTGCTCAGAGACACAGAGTGCATTATGCTGTCTCACGTGTTCGCCTCCCACAGAGCACAACAGGAAGTTTACACTGAAGTAGATATTGACTTTTTTTTTTTTTAATAAAAAAAAACATTTTTCACATCTCTCATCCCCTTAAGAGTGTTGTAATTATTTCTCTAATCTGATAATGTAATTACTCTTTCTCATTTCTTGATCCTTTGGGTTTCATTCTGATTGTGATTTTGCTAGCTGCACTTGAAATAGGAGATTCAAAGTTCCAGAGAGAAATATCCACTTTTGTTCAAAGAAGCTAAGTGTAGCATAATCAGTCATGTCCTTCAAGGCCATTTTCTGGATTTGTAGTAGCCATCAAAGTAACTCCAATGATGTTAGTGGGGTCATATCACCAACACTACAAATTAATGAAGCTTCACTGAAGAACTGTATCAGTTTACATCACTGTAGGTTTGCACAGACTCTCAGACTTTATTGTGATGGGGTCATATATGAAAGCTGAAGATAAAGAGGAGGGAAATATTAATTCAGAATTATGTAATGTGATCCCATTTTAATTTTTCCTCTGCTATATTTTGGCAAGTAAAATGTCACTACATTTGAAGTCTCAGTCCCAGATGCTTTCTGAAACACTTGGGAAACAATCCATCAAAGAAAGTTCCAGACATTTAGTACTGTCTGCCTCTTTTTCTCTGCTTTTCTCTGAACTCTGAATTTGTTACCTCAAATGCTTCAGCACAGGTATGAGGCTCTCTCCTGAACATCTCAGCTATTCCTGCTGCTTTCCCTCACCTGTGGTCATAATCCTCTCCAGTGATATTCCTGTGAGTGAGATGTCACAAACCCCAGTGTAACTTCAGCCAAAGGAGAAGCAGCAGGAGTGGAGAGCTGCCAAACCAGACATGAATTTTTCTTGAACTAATGATGTTTGGGATGGGTGATGAGGTCACTGCAGGATACTGTGTGTTCTGAAAGCTCCAAGAGGCATCAAAATAATCATAAAATATGTAATGGCTTTAAAATGCTTGAGTAATTTCATTTTTTGTCACATTGTTTCATTACTGTACATTCCTGTGATTTAAAAGATGACAGTCAGAATGCTTCCATGTGTTTTGAAACTCAATTGTGCAGCTTCCCCCACTGTGATGAGTCTCCCTACACACTCCTCGAGTCATTCTGAAAATACAAAAATGAAGTGCTAAGAATGGAAATCCGTGGCATTGGGATTTCCCAAACAACAAAATCTTACATTTTAATTCAGCTCCTTTCTATTTTTCTCATTCTCTTAACACCATTTTGCCTCTCTTGAACTTATTTTCCCTCAGTGAATTCCAAGACAATGCCTATATCTTCATCCAGAAGGATATTTTTTTACTTAGCCTTCATCCCTCTCTGTAGGCATTGTGAAAAACCCCCATGGGCAGCAGCTCCAAGTGTTTAGTGTGGTGTTATCATGTCACACATTAGGGACTGCAGAGACATGGGGCTGTTCTCTGCAGAGCTTAAAATTGTTGCTTATGAGGTAACATCAAAGGCAAATGAAGCATTGCAGTCACAATTTCCAAGTAAATGAAGTTGCAGGGCAGTGAAATTCTACTGGACCGTGTCTTGTTCTAGAATATAAAGTTGCAAAATAATTAGGGAAGGAGTCAGACAATAACAAGAAGGAAACAAAAGTGTATTAAACCGTGATCTTCTCCTCCCTGGCTCTTTCCAGGAACAAAGAGGGGTGACCAGATAGGGCTGTGGATTGAACTTGAGGAGCACAAGTTCACTGCTTGGCTTCATCCCAGCCTCTGTGTGAGGCTCTGGGAAAGCCTCTCAATCTATTACATGTGCCATTCTCAGGCTATCAAAGCTGTGAGAGCATTTTCCTGCCTCACAGGGATAGAAACCATTAACTACAGCAAAGTGCTCTGCTCTTATAATTAAGGGGATTGTGTGCAATGAGTTCCAAGACTAGGTGCTTTGAAGCTGATATTGAAAGATATTTCGGTGTTTAAAAATGCTGGGCAATTTAATTGAAACCTGGGAATTAAGAGCTTTTGAAAATCCCAATATATAAAAAACCTTAATTCTGCCTTTACAAGTTAATAAAACACAGTCAGAGTAGGAATCACACCCTGGAATTTGCTATGACAAGCCTTCTGTGCCCAAAAAGGCAATGTATAAATAGGAATGTAAAGTTCTTTGGGCTCTTGCTTTCTTCAACTGATTTAAAAATCTCTCTTAAATGCTTATGAGTGGCAGTGAAAAATTTCAATTTAAAACTCTTTTTGGAAAATAAGATTCAAGGTTTAGGGTTCATTTTGAGTGACAGACCTACACTTTGCAAGACTAACCACCAAACCTCAATGCTGTTGAAAGACCCTCGTCCACTCCTTACAGATTTAATCTATTTCCCATTTGAGGGGCATTATGTATACAGGGTTTATTTATTTAGAGCAAAAGATCTGCATTAACTAATTTAAAGAATTAAAGTATAAAACTCTGAAAAAGCACACATTTTGATTTATTTGGAGTAGAGGCAGAGACACATACAGCCTTTGAGAATGACTACAGAGAATGACAAACACTGGCCAGAAAAATCACAGCCATGGATTAACTTTTATTGCTTTATTATAATGCACCATATAATGTTCTTCTCAAGTGAACTAATTTGGATTAAATAAGAATATCGTATTATATGTACAGCAGTCTTATTATAATGGATATTTTGTGCTCTCAGTGATTTATTCCTTCATCCATCCATCCATCCATCCATCCCTCCATCCATCCATCCATTTCTATGACATCAAAGTAGATTTAATGATAAAAGGAAATAAGTAATGGGCATAAATGTTATGACTTTGTTTTCTACCAATATTCTAATCTTAAAGCTGTTTATACTGTTTTCCTTAGCTTTTAAAATATTTTTTTCTATATTTAATCACTAAATTATTTTGAGTATTTTTGGTGGGAGGGTTGTTTCAGAGTGACAAACAACACATGATCCACACATATACTAAACTGTTTTCCTATTGTTATATTGTAAGATTTGGGACTTAGACATTAAAAAGTGAGAAAACAGTCAACATAATCACCTCTAAAAAGTATTAACTCATTTCTCAGTGCCTGGCTGGTGCCTGTATCTCTGCATTAGCTCATATGATTGCAAATTTAGTGTATAAAGAAATCCAAACTCTTTTATTTAATTCAGGTATGTATTGGTGAAATGAAGAACTTAATTTAATCCTAAATTGAATGAGAAGAAACCCAATGTATTTGGCTAAATTATGCTGCTTATTATGATGTGCAAAATTGGGTCTAATCTTTTTATATAATTGCTCCTTTTCCTAGGAATCATTCTTCAAACTGCTGAAGTGATACTTCAGTTGTTTTGCATAGGAAATTTCATTTTGGTTTTGGCTAACTGAAAATACTCAAATATTTCATTTCTACCTACACTTTTCACTTTTCTCAGAAAACTTTCTTATTAAGTTCATTCAGAAATGGTAATAAATAAGAACATTATTTTAATATGAGGAAATTTAAAAGAGAATAATTTGCAATGCAAATATTTTCAGATCTTAATTAAAATATATGGCTTTTCATGAAATAAAATATTTAAAAAAGAGAAGTATTTTGATTGTTTGATGATACTTCTCTTGGAAAAGCACAAAGAGAACAGTGAGTTCTAAATAAAGGAAAATTAACAACATTTTTAAAGTGTTTAACAAGAAAAATCATTCTCTTTTCTTGATAAATCCAAGCAACTGAAATTCTTCATAGTCTTATCTACAGTGTCAAACAGGTGTAGCAATTTTAATGACATCATAATGTAAATAAATCAAATTGATCATTGTTTTTCAGAGTATGCAAATATTTCCCTGCACTCATTCGAGTTCTCTGAAAAGTCTCATGTTGCCCACAGAGAAAATAATCATGTTGGTGCTGGGGGAAATGTTGCTGTTATTAGTAGCTGCAGTGGTAAAACAGCAAATTTGTTGTGAGACTCAGCTTTCAGTTATCCTAAAATTTTACAAACCAGACACAAGTTGCTCAAAACTTGTAATTGGAGATTTGTTTAATCTCATGGAAATAAAACATCAGAGGGTGATATCCTTGCTGGGGACACCATGTCAGTGGTTAACATAAAATAGAGGAAAGCTCAAATTTCTTTTCTCCATCCATCAGAATGGAGCTGCTTTTAAATGACAACTTTTTATTATTTTCCTTTTTTAAATAATCATCCTCATTTGAATGGAATATTTCCTGTTACACACACATACATTTAGGCTTTTCAGCTTCATCTAATCTATCTCTTTCTCACTGTTTGGCCACACAGTTCAATAATTCATGCAATCTATCTGTGCACATTTCCCAGAATGAAGAAGCAATTAACATCTGGACAGAGCTGCCACCCTTCTTTATTAGAGTGATCCACGATCCTCTAAACTCTGGGGTAAACAGAAACAGATCACAAAAACCCCACCATGTATCCTGAAATATTTGCATCAGTGGAAAATATGACCCACTACATTTACTTACCAAGCTTAGTGTCAACATTATATTTAAATGGAAGATTAGAAAACTAGGATGGTTTGGTTTGGTTTGGTATTTTTTTTTGTTTCTTTTTTTGTTTTGTTTTGTTTTAAACTGCTTTAAATCTCCTTATTTTTGCCATTTTAGAAAAAAAAAAATCTTAAAAAAACTTAAGTTCCCCAAATTCTTCAAGTCATTGAGAAACCAGACCTTATAATAGCTTCCTAATTTTCACTGCATTTCTACAAATATTCCCAGTGGGAATACCCCACCCACAGTCAGTTGAGCAAATTCTTCACACATCCTGCTGATGCCTACAGCTCATTATTAATGCAGCATGGACCCTTTGAGATTCGCTGAACTAATCAAAATAATGTTAAAAATTGCCAGTAGGTATTGCCTCTGGACAAAGAACATTGCACAAATTAGTGTTTACTTAATTTCTGAGGCTGTCAACAAACATAGATTTTCCCACCTTCTTGATATCTCTCCTGGTTTGGGATTTAGGTTTGTTTATTGTCAGATCACACTGGATAAAGTGATACTGAGAAAGTCCATGAACAAATCTAGAGTTGGAAATAGCTTCAGAATCTCAAATACTGGTGAGTGAAAACAGCTGAGCCTTAACTGCTGGCTTCTGATTAATATTTTGAGGTGTTTGGTGTAGCTCACTGTTCCAGATCATATCAGAGTATGGGAATCTGAGATTTTGCCTCAGGCAGGGCTGAGCAACCTGTTCCAGTGGGAGGTGACCCTGCCCATGGGAGGGGAGTTGGAACTGGAGCATCTTTAAGGTCTCTTCCAACACAAACCTTTCTGCTATTCTGTGATTCTGTCATTCTATATTTTGTGAAAAAAGCAGGAAAGAAGAAAGTGTTTAGATCTAGTAACTAAACCATGCATGCATTGCCTGAACACACAGATGTTTCAATAATAATTATACTCTATTCTTAAACCTTCTCTTCACCTGAACATACTAATATCAATAGTGACTATACTCTATTCTTCCTTAAACATGCTACCTGCAAGACTATCCCAGCACCTTTTATTCTGAAAAACTGCTGTCTAAAAATTTATTAACAATTGCAGTCACTGGGCGCCATGTCTTTCTCTTTTGTGCCTTGCAAATAAATGAGAATTTCTGGAATTCATAAAAGGGAATGAACTGTAAAATGTGTGAAGCAAAAATCTTTAATGTGGTGCTTTTTGTTTAATGCTGTGGTATTTTGTTCCCCTAAGTGCCTGCTGTCCTTGGTAAGAGGCATTGTGGCCATACATTAAAGAGCTGGCTGGGGACTGTGAGAACCTGATTTCAATTCATGGCTTTCCTGGTGCTTTGTGGAGTGACCTTGAACAAATGAATTTCTGTCTTTACTCCCTGGTTTTACCATCCATTAAAAAAGCCACAGGGATTATAATTGTGCCCTTTTTATAAAATGCTGTAAGCTGTAAAGTTTTTAAGTGATATTATTGATGATGTCATAATAATATTTTTTAAAGTTGCTATAACTGCTGTTGTTATTATTATTTTATTTTATAATGATAACCTGTAACTGAACTGAAAACTAAGATGCAAAACTAGAAAGATTGCTACTTATTTGAAAATAGCCAACCAACAATTATTTGATCTTTCTTTTTTCCCCACTGTGCTCCCCTGTAGAGTTTCAAACCTCAGAGAATTTCCAACTGATGGGCACAGAAAGAGCAAGGCTGAGAAATAGAAAATTTCTGTCACCAAGGAGAATTCCACAGAATCATAGTATGGTGTGGGTTGGAAGGGACCTTAAAGATCATTTAGTTCATATACTGCAAAATACAACAGTGACCAAAAAAAAAATTGCAATTATTATATTCTTTGTCCACAAATCCTCTGCACACCTTTTGCTGCTAAGAAGAAAGAGCCATAATCACTGCTGCAGTATTAATGGTCTTAAAGGCAAATTGATAAATAAAATGCCTGGACTTGCTCTCTTCTCCCAACACAAAGGTTGAGTGAGTGAGTAAGTAGTGAATAGGACATGTATTTTGCATCTAAATTCAGGAAAAGCTGTTAAAGCAAGTAATACTTATGCATTTTTAAAACAACAGCTTGAAAGTTTCCCAAGAAGGCCTTTCAGTCATTACAAGCATCTATAAATATTTCAAATCTGCAAGAGTAGAAAGCTTTAAAACTCTGTGAGAAATGCCTGCAATTGGTGAACAAGCACCATGTTTATCTGGAGTGGTATCCCTCCACAGGGTTTAAAGGGACTAACTGTGGCCAAGTTTTATTAAACTAAACCCACTGAAACCCTTCTGAATCTGCTCTAACTTTTAGCATTCCAGAAAGCCTCAGTGTTTGTCCACCATAAATTCAGACACCTGAATTTCCCAGGTATATTCCTCCAGTCTCCTATTGCTTCTAGTGCACAAAGAAATCCAGAAGTTTGGGATTCTTGATTCAGTCACAGGATGGTCCAAAGATGCAAGAAATCTAGGAGACAATTCCAGTAAAACTTCCAGGATAGTTATCCAGCTGTCCCAGGTGTCCCAGGGTTAAAGTGAGCTGGGAGGCTTCAGATGCTGTTCTAGGAAAGTGTCCTGTAGATGCTGTTTAAATTATTGCAGTCCCATATTACATTCCCATAGCCAGTGCTCCCCAATTGTAATACCAGACCAGGGAAAAAATTCCAGCTAGTTCCAGCAGTAACACATGGGCCCAGATTTGCACACAGCCCCCTGGGTCAGCAGCAGCACCACTGACATGTCTGCAGTCAGTGCTGAGTTTAAAAGGGAATAGATAAAAGAAGGTTTTACCATATATAGGTCGATGTAACCTAGTTTAACTTTTGTATAATTCCATGAACTTTACTAGAGTTGCTCTGTGTTAGCTCAGGCAGGAACATGCTGCTCTCATCTTGACATAAAACTGCTTTGGGAAAAGGGATCTCTTTTGGTGACAGGCTGCATTTGCATCTGGCAGCAGTGATTGATATAGTGCTGGCCAGTACATAATATCACTGAGCTGCAAATGTCACATCCTTTAGAGTCACTGATCACCTGAGGTAAGACCACACAGATGGGTGCATCAAAAATACGAAATACCTCTACTGGGAATACCTGCTGGAGCCAGGAACACCTGCTCATACTGTTTTTATATCTTTCTACTTTTAAAGCCACAGCAAATAAATTTTGCTACTGGAAAAGACACTTTGAAAGAGTTTTGGCTGTAAGGAGTGAGGTCTGTCATGAAAATGGGACAATGTGATGGTGCTTGGGTCGCTGTCCACAGAGATATTTAAAAATGTGAAGATGGGGTGCTTAGGGACATGATTTCGTTTTGGTGTTGGGTTAACTGTTGGACTTCAACTTTAAAGTTTTTTTCCCAGCCTAAATGATTCTATAATTCCATGATTCTATGAATGACAGCAAAAAAAATATTTTCATGTAATTATGACTGATTTATGTAAAAGTCTTTTTTTAAACTTCTTGCTCCATTTCCCTCCCTTTACTGAGGCAACTGGCCAAAGGGAAGAGCATCTCTGTTAGCACCCCTATTTAGTCTAAGAAAACTAGATAGGTTTCATCCAAAAACTAGATAGGCTTCATCTGAAAAGCAGTATGGATGACTAGCTTGGAGGAATTAGCACAAATAAGATCAATTAAAGCTTTTGTGAACTGCAAAAAAAATGTGGAGAGCTCAAGTTCTGTCGGAGAGACCCACTGACCATGGAGCAAGGCATGGCTCCTGTTACCAGACTCATATATTTATTTAATCTGTCCAGGTCATGCTCTGGGAGCTTTGACAGCAGTTTGGAAGGGAGTGGTGGCTTGTGTTTAAATATAATCACAGCTAAATCCAGGAAACCTTTTCCACTGCCTTGATTCAGCCTCTAAAGGGGCAGCTGCAAGATTTTGTGGGTGTGTGTGCACAGTGAGTATTGCTTTGGTTTGCTTTTTCTTACTTTTTACCCTCCAGCAAATGTGAAGGATAAGCAGTGTTAGAAAAGACATCAGAAATTTTGGCTCAGCGCTGGTCCAGATGTCTGCATCCTTGCTCACAATGCAATCAATTGCATCTTTAAAAGACAAGAAACAATGCCCCATCCACTTTGGGGATACTCTAGATGAGAACAAAAAAGAAAAAAGAAAAATAAAGCATTTGCTGGCACAGGGTGATTCTATCATTGGGCCAAGTGTTTTTTAAAAGCCTCTGGGACTGTGAGTTTAATTTTGCTGTAAGGCTCCAAATCCAGTAAAGCTATCACTGAAATCACATTTGTGAGGGCAATTGTCTCAGGATGACTGGAGAGAAATTTTGCCTTTCAAGCATATGTCTCTGAAATAGTGGATGCCACCTGGCAGACTTAAATTTCAGCAAGGGATGGAAAATTTATGATTATTTTTCTTAGCCTGAAGAAGAGACTTTATGATTCACCCCTAACATGACTTTACTGCTAACATGCAGATCTTGTATCATTTGTGTAGGTCCTGTTTCAAAATCCCCAAGAATGGGATCAAATTCAGGCCCAAAGAGACTTTTGCATCATAATCTTGCTGGTGGAAGAAGGAAAACAACAAATCCCCCAAAGAGACATCTGCATTAATTGCCAAATCAGCTTTCATCACACTCAGCTCCTGTAAGATGATGAGCTGCTACCAGATGGTGCAGTTGAAGATGATCTTGGTGTCATACAGGTTCTTTCAATCAAATGCACAGGAATCAGCTTTTTGTAAATTAAGCTGGCAAGTCGTGTTGCTTTCTGGATGTTCAGCATAAAGTCAGTAGAATTCAATCTCCCTTTCCTCCTCTCTGGCTTTCTGGGATGAGAATTCCCTCCATAGGCAGACTGGGCACATAAAGAGTGTGGATTTAAACACAGGCTGACCACAAGGAGGTCCTGATGCTGGAAATCACCACAGCATTCTTTACAGAACTGTCTCTAGAGTAAGGTGTGGAACAGATTTTAACAAATTTCAGGCTAGTGCAACACTTCTTCACTACTTCCAGGGTTAGGTTCTTCCAGCTCTTTCAAGGAGTTCTGGAACACACCAAGTTTTCACAGATATTACTTATTTCAAATGGAATGTTTCTATTAATTTTGAATTTCAAGACTATAGTGGATATTTTCTTCATTTTTGTTAGGTTTGGTTTGATTTGATTTGGAGTTTTTGGTCTGTAAAAGAAGCCTCAATGTCACTGGAAGATCCTTGAGCTTTCCTAATTCAAATATTTGCAGGATTTTTTTTTTTTTTGTATATATATATATGTACACAGCTATACGTATTTGTGAACATATATATATTCACACACATGTATACATGTATACCTGTATATAT
>VXBI01011677.1:536111-564745 GCA_013397375.1 Toxostoma redivivum
TATATATATATATATATTGCATGGAAACAGCAAAAAACATGAAAAAGAATCACATTAACAAGTCACCATACATGATAGAATTTTTTCATGGGTTTCATTCCCTCAAATCCTGAGGAATCTATTTCATAAGGTGATTTAATGTATTCATTTGATTTTATTTTTTACTATGCTTCTGCCATTTGTTCTCATATGAATGCCAAGGACTCCAATAAAATTTCTTATTATCTTTTTCTTTTAGAAGCTTTAGCCCAATCTGATCAAAGTAGCAATTGATTTGACTACATCTGAAACAGGGGCTGTGAAAAATCTCACCCACACTGAGGTCTCTACAGCTCTTCTGTACTGCCAAGGTTCTGTGGAAGTGGAAGAAAATAGATGTTGTAGAATAGAGATTCCTCTAGAATATTTTAGGCTGTGGTAGCTCATATTATTTTAATACCAAATGTAGATATCCATATTTATCAAAGGAATCTCATTTCTTCTTCCACCATATACAAATAAGGCACAGGGGCAGGTGATTCATCTGACCTGTGTTAAACACATTTTGGGCATGATGTGACTTTGAAGGTTCCTCTTCCCACAAATTGTAGAGGGATATTAAACTACTCCAATGGTTTATATTTGATCTGATTATTTCCAATTTGTTCTGGTAGTCATGGTTATCACCAGGTCAGTCCAGTTCTAGAAAAAACAATAAATAGAGTGGTTGGCTAACAGATTGCTGTATTCACCCTATTTTTGTTTTGCATTTTTATTGTAAAACATGCTTTTCCTCCACTTGAAGAAGCAGCAGCCTAATTATTCCCTCCCTCAAAATTGTTTCCTTTCAAAAGATTACAATCAGAACTACTAAAGCTTGTAACACTGCTGACAACTAAGGTACCAGTGATCAGTCAAACTCCTTCAAATGATGAAATCACTTTAACTATTCTTTGTGTGCTGGTTACCAAAGGCCAGGTTATTCCCCTCCTTTTATTCAAGGACATTTGATGGAGTCAATCAATTTTACTTAAGCATCAGATTTTCCACTTCTGTTTCCACCTCCAAGATTAACTGGCATAATTAAAGTGTGGTTGCTAAGCAAAATGCTGATTACCTTTTTGATAGGTAGAAAGCTCCATCTGGATATTTCATAGCTTTTATTCATTTTACACAACTGATTTATTTACCTTTAAATAGTACAGAAACATTTTATGGTTATACAGTGTAAAACAACAGCAAATTCCTGCAAATACCTAGATTTTTTTAGTCCCTAGATCTAGGAGGAAGGGAAAGGGGAATGAACCAGGATAAAACCAGCAAGTAGAGATCAGTGAAATACTGTGTTAAGAACTTCAAAATTTGCTTAGGTAATAAAGTAAAATCAAACTCAATGGTGGATTTTTAAAAAGTAGCAAACATTGATCTATATATAAAAATAATGTCATAATTTTGAGTTTGTAAGAAGCAAGACAGAAGATCCACAGTTATGAAAGAAAAAAGTAAAAAAATATAAAAATATAATTCTTGCGTAAGAAAAACCATTTTTATCTACATTTAATGTTTGGAATTTTACTACTGAATTAAATTAAGTAATTTGCTATTGAATTTAATTCAGTTGATATAAATCATCTTATACAGGGATGGGTATTTAGTGGATCTCTACCAATACCTAGACAGTGAGAAATTCTTCTGAGTTACATCAAAAACATTATAAAAATTAAATGTTTTCATAGCACTGAAAGAAATTTAAGAATTGAAATAATATTCCAAATAGCAAAAGCACTAAAAATATACTGAAAATTATGTTTGAATTTTCACTCTGATTTTATGGAAGAAGATAGGAAAAGAAATTGCCAGGATGTTGGGAGTTCCTTATTTTTGATTCCTTTTTCTATATTAAGAAGCATTGTTTTAAAGCACTTGTGAAAGACTTCATACCAGACACACAGGAAATTCCTCTTTGCTTTGGTAAACCCTTGATGTGAGTCATGACAAAGCAAATACATTTAGGCAGATGGAGTAAGTGGCAGCAGCTTTTCCCTTCTCTTTGATGATACACCACCAATCCCATCAACAACTAGAATAACAATATATTCAATATATTCACTTGCATTGCTCTGGTGCTTTGGGGTCACACAGCTCCAGCAGCAGAACATCCCTGGGCCACAAAGTCTTGCAACCTGGAATTCTGCTACTCTTGGTGATAATTTCAATGCCAGCCTACTCAAGATGAAAGTTCCTGTCTGTGTGCCAACCCCTTGACACACAAACCCCAGGAACCATTCAGCAAGAGCATCCTCCTTCTCCTGAGCTATCCACTGCTCTGCCACAAAGTCCTGTTGGAAAATCCTCTGGAATTTAGCACATTATGTCTATTACAAGAGTTTATATGCTAATAAAAACTCTCTTCCCATTTTAAATAAATAAATTAATTTCTTAATAAAACAAATGTGAAATCCCAGACATAAGATGGTGCAGCCCCATGGGTCAGTAGAGGCTGGGGAACAGCAGACCAGGTGCCCCAGCTCTGAAGGAAACCCCCTGGGGTCCTGGTGGGCAGCAGGCTGTACTGAGCTAACACTGTGCCTCAGGATAACAAAGGCAGGCTCCCCTCAGGTTGTGAAAAGATGCAATGGGTGCAAGTTGCAAAGAGGAACATTCTGGTTAGATGTAATAAAAATTTATTCACTGTGTTGCTGCAAAAAAAGTGTGCTTTGAGGGGCAAACCTACATCTGTCCTCAATGGTTTTAAGAACTTGACTGGATAATGTCCTCATAAGCTGCCCCAGCTTTGATGTCAGTCCTGATTGAAAAGAAAGTTGGAATAAAGGCCTGGAGATTCCCTCCTGGCATTGCCCTTCACCACAACTCCCACCTTGCCCAGTCTCCTCTGGCTGTCTCACAGATGACTTCTGCAGATGTGATCAAGTTGGTTTCCTTCACATTTTCTTGGCTTCTCCCTGCCAGCCAAGGCTACCAAAACCTTCCAAGTTCAGGCTTTTCTGCTTCCCTATGCAACAGTCTCCCTGACTTCCTTGGACTTGCTCCCAGTCCATAATTGATGATGGATGACAGTTTATAATGGATTAAAACCCAAAGGAAAGGCAATGTAGTTCCCTAATGGAAAGGTATTCTACTGAGCACTGGGGAAATCTTGGAAGAGGGACTCCTTCCTCCAGAGCTGTGCTCACCTCACTGCCTCAAAACTCAGATTAATCAGGTATCATCAGGCCTCAAATATCTGGCTACCTCTTGGGTATTAATAATAAACTGAGCACACAAATAAATGAAGGAAAATGGTCTTTTCTCAGCCATATTTTTCTAGTTCATATTATCATTTTTTTCTAATATAAATTTGCTTTGTTTTCTTGACCAATGTTTTCATACTACCTGGAAAGTTACTTATATGGAAAACTAATTAACATGCACAAAGTATTGCACTGCAGGCTTCCTGTGGTGTGTAAATTAAGGTGATGTGAACTTCTCACTCCCATCATTGTTCTTACAGTTCTGTTACTAAACCTGCTGCCACTCTCCAAACAAAACATGAAACTTCTTCCCTTGTGTTTCATAGGCCACATTCAAAAGGACAGTGGTTTGTTACACCTGTAATTAGGACTCAATTTTCCCAACAAAATCTGATCTTTGTTTAACTGGACACACATCCCAGGAAAGATATCTATCCTTACAAATATAAAAATATGGTAATGAGAAGTAGTATCTTTACAAAGAGATTTCTCAAAGCCAATAACAGGGATTGGATACTAAATTGTCCTTGAGGATAGATGGAAATTGGTGCTTGATTGTCCTCTAGTTCTTTAAAACCCCTCCCTTAGTGACATGAGCAAACTTGAAGAGACATCTTGTCTCCTGCTTTAGGAGCACCATGAAGCTGGATCCCAAGCTGACATTAACCAGCCCAGCTCTGACAGGTCTCTGTTGATTTATACCAGCTGAGAAATTGTGTCTCTGCACAGATATCTATCGCTGAGCTGCTGAATGATTAAAATTCACATCCTTATTTAGCTTCCCACCTTTGTCTTGGGTTTGTTTTTCTTCACATCAATCAGATGACTCCTGAAAAGGTATTTTGTACTAATTTATTTCCACCACATGCAGTTCTAAGATTGTCTAAAACTGCAGTGAATGTTTCCCAAGACTGTTAGAACTGAAAAGGTCTGGAGAGCAAAGCAAAAACATTTTCTTTTCTCAGCTAGTTTGGATTTTTTTCCAATCTGTGCACACAATACGTATTCATTTGGGAGCAGGGGAAAATGTTGCCTGCCAACAGAGAAGGAGAACATTTATTGTTAATAGCACCTTAACATGTCCATATCACTATATTTCTCTAATTTAAATTAAAAGAACAATATTTGTACTCATTACAGAGAAAATTTTCCATTTTGCATGAAAAGAGATGGTGTAATTATTATCATATTTATGCACAGACCTGCAAAAAAGGGGACAGGATAGGACTGGAGGATATAGTAGCATGTTTTAAATACTGTCCTTCACCCTAGATCTAATTTAATTTTTTTGTAGACCATCTTTGAACCAAAAGATGCCAATGTTGTCCCCTTGGTGTGATTTGACTCCAAAGTGCTTTTCCTTAACCACATGTGTAGGTCTCTAGATAGGAACCCCTCAAAACTGCAGTGAGGCTCCAAAAGAGCAAACTGTATCCCATTATTATTATTATTATTATTATTATTGAAAGAATACAAGGAGTGCTTCCATTAGAAATTATGAACTCTTTCTCAATACAAACAAAAACCCAAACCAAATCAGAAAATGAAGATAGAGACAGTGGCATTCAGACCTATTGTTTCTAAGAATAAAAGAGGGAGGAAATAAGTGATGAAATGGTGTCAAACCCATAGGTCCACCCAGGCACATGGGGGAGCTGATACTTTACAATTAAGGCTTTAAACCACCTACAGTTCAATTAAGTTCCCTTCAATAAAACATCTGCCATTGTGGAATTTGCATAGGCATCCTGCTTCAAAGAAATATGCTTATTTAAATAGAAATAGATCAATATAACTATTTTATGTATTTCTTCCCAGATCACGTGCAAGGTATTGATGATATTCTTGCTTAATTTTCTTCAGTCTGTCTCCTGTGAGTGATTTATAAAGTCTCAGAGAAGCTATATAATTCCTTAGGGTATAAATACAACATCCATACACCAGCCTGACTGATAGCATAGTGGCAGAAATTTAATGTTTATTTATGTATATGGGAGATTCAACTTAATATTGGCTCAACTTTTTTATCATTATTTGTATTTGCTTGCCTACTGAAGTGTAGGTAATTTCACAACATACATAAATTCTTCCAAATGAGCTAAAGAAGAAACCTGATAACTTTCATTGCCTACACATTTCCTGGAATTATTAAACTATTTTTAAATCCTACCATTCCATTTTTTGTTTAAACTTAATTGATTGGAATCCAAATAAATGAAAAGCTTGCATAAGGTTAGACTCATCCCTTTACCTCTGTAGCTATTTTAATTATTTAAGTGTCATTTCAGAGTTTGTGTTTGGGCATTATTCCAGTCCGTTTCTTGGGGATTTTCAGGTTATTTGTAAGCTGATTATAACCACTATGGTTTTGTTGGTTTTTTTTCCCTCCACAGCAGGTGAGGAGCAGAACCAAGAATATCAGTTCGTATGGAAGAGACATGGGTCTGGTTTTCCATCCCTGGAAGTGTCCAAGGGCAGGTTGGAATGGGGCTTGGAGAAAGCTGGTCTAGTGGAAGGAGTCCTGTCCCCCAGAAGGAGATGGAGCTGGAAGATCTTTAAGGTCCCTTCCTACCTAAACCATTCTACACCTCTGTAATTTAATATTCTGTCTGTTAAACTGCAGAGAAACCCTGGTGTGATGTTATATATTTGTTAAAATTTGTTGTTTGATTGGCTAGAAGAGATCTACAGGGCACTCCTAAACCACTAAATAAGGATGGGTGATGGAAACCTCTGACAAGGAAACTTCCCCAGCTGCTGTCCCGAGTGGAGATGGAAAGAAAAGCTGCAGAGGGGAGTGTGCTGGTGTGGCTGTGCAGGTAAAACACAGAGGGATGAGTGAGCTCAGGGCACTGAAGGATCTGAGGGGAATGCCATTGTGTGGGGAACCTGGAGCTGGAATGGTCCCAGGACCACCCAGAGATGGGGGAATGTGGAGTAAAAGTAAAGTAAAATGTGGAGCTGAGCTGCACTGCAGGCTCAGGCTGGATTTGGCTGGATGCTGTGCATGCTACCAGAGATGATCAGCACTTACAGCCACTGATCCTGACAGAATAGGTAGGGGTAGGGGAATAGAGAAGATAAAAAAAGAAGGAGAAAAAAAGGGGGCTACTCTCCTCCCACAGTATTTGAATCCTCCCAATGACTCTGCAAAACAAGAAATTATTTTGAAAATTTTCAGCATTACTGCACGTTCCAGTGGTTGACTGAATGTGTATCTCTGTGGTCCTGCCCTGCTCTCGTTTTCCTGCAGCTATGAAAGATAAACCTGAAAAGTGTTCTCCTAGCTAGGAGACTGAAGATTCTGTAGTCCAACCAAACACAAAAATCTGATTTTTTTTTTTTTTTAATCAGGAGCTTCTCATTTATCTCAAATGACATTTTTGCTGCCTTTAGTATTCTCCTGCATTTTTTAAATGTTTTTCTGCTAGAAGCTTGCAAAGCTTGCTGGTGTCTGCATTAAACCAATCCATCAGCCCTGGCAGTCAATCATGGTAAGTGAAACAGATCTTCTACCTGCAGTGTCTCCCTACAAAGAGCGACAAAGAAACTTGTTTTCTTTGACTTTTAGCACTTCTTGATTCGCCACAGCATATTTGGAGTGAAAACCTTTTAATTTAACAGTTAGTAACAGAGGAAATAGCCCATCTACAATGCTGACTTGCTCAAATAGGACTTTTGATGTCTCCCTTTAGTTCTTACCTATAACACAAAAAGGCAGACTTAAAAAAACCCCAGAAATCTGACTTTTTCAAATTTGAAAGTGTGCATAAATCCTACTCAAATATTTACAAAAACATGTTTAAAAATCACTGATTAAATGCTCAAATATTGGCATTGTAAAGTAGCTCCCTTTTTGGTTTTGGTCATGCCTAACTTAGTTTGGTTTCATCTTATTCCATGAGCCCAGCTTTGGAAAACAGAGTTGTCCAGTGGTACAGTCTTGCAACAAGTTTTTATCAGTGGAAAGACTAGGGGTAATGACATAGAAATATTATAAATTAAGAAGCAAGCCCTAGTGCTGGCCATGTCATTGGTAACTTCTGAAAAAACAAAACAAAAACAAAACAAAAAACAAACAAACAAACAAACAAAACAAAAACAAAACAAACCCTGAAATAAACTTTTATAGACACAACACCTGCTTCAGAAACAACTTCTGATTTAAATATAACTACTGGAAAATCAATTATAATGATTTCTCAGGTTGTTGTGTTTTCCTTCTTTCACTCAAAACCAAGTTGCATTTATATGAAAAGGCAGTATAATTTCCTGGGTTATAAACAATTGTGAGATTGATTTACACAGAATCAAGGACCACTGGAGATCATCCAGCCCAACTAATATCCAGCCCTGATCCAGGCAGGATTTTGGGAGCAGGCTGCTGAGGACCTTATCTTGGTTTATTTTTGGAGCTGGGAACACATCAGGTGTGAGCTGTCAGTATGAAAACCACTCAAAACATGAGTTTTTTTAAAAGTTGAGGTGAGTGCTTTCAAGGACAGCATTTCTCATAAGCATTTGGAAATGTCACTGAATACAACTTATCTGTCAAGCACAGGGATTGACAGTTTTAGATCCAGATAATGCATTAACCACAAGCTTTCATCAGTTGATTTGGCTCCTCTGTCACTTCTGCACAGTGCTGCAATGTTGCTATTGGCCTAAAAACTTGGTATTGCTTGGTCATATATTTTTGAGCCGATCCTCTTGCAAGAGAGAACACTGAAAAACTTCCAAAATATAATTTTCAAGGGGAGGCGGGAGGGAACGCACTTTCACAGAGGTAGAAAAGTTTAATGGGAAAGGATTGTACTAGAAAAAATGAAAATTCGGAGCTGGGGTTTCAGCTCTAAATTTGGAGGTACTTTGTAGATTTCAAAGCACTTTAGATAACTGCTAAATATTACTCTCCCTGTGTTACAAATGTGGAAAGATCAAGTCAAACCACAGGTTATTCTAGCTGGGCTCTCAGGTACATTATTCAGCTGCTGAGCAAAACCATCTGGATTTGCAGAAAGGCAGAGGAACCTGAGGAAGGCTCATTCTAAGGAGCACAACTACAACTCCAGCTCAGGCCAGACTAATCACAGAATCATTTAGACTGGAATAGATCTCCAGGATCATCAAGCCCAGTCTTTGACCCCTCACCAACTTCTCAGCCAGACCAGAGCAGTAAAAGTCATGCAGATGTTCTCAGCCTCAGTTTTGCTGCAGCACTGCTAACAGCCTGGGTGTGTCCTGAGGGATGAGTGAGGGATGTGGCAGATGTGTTTTGGAACAGGGAGGAAGGGTAAGTGGTGCTTTCAGAAAGGGCTGCAGCTGCCACCACATCACTTGTTCAGTGTCACAACGCTGTCTCTTTTCCCAGGAGCAAACCACACAGGAAATCCCTGTCCTTGTCCTGCTCCCACCTGCCTCTGCAGCGCTCAGTTGTCTCTTCTGCCTGCCTCAGGAGCTAATAACCCTCTCAGCAAGTCAATGAAAAAGACACAAATCACCTGCCAGTCAGTGCTGTCTGTCACTGTCCACTCTGCTACCCACAGATAAATCTCCTGTGACCACACTTGTCACTGTCCTGGGGGTCACAGCTGATGTAAACCAAAGGGACCTGGTTTATCCCTCCTGAAAAATAAGGCCCATTCCATCTGTCTATTTAAAACTGAAAGACATAAACAATTACAAATACTTCAAAGATTTCACTGTCCTACCTTGTAACAAGCTCCAAAGCTTATTTGTGTTGAAAGCAGACTTCTCTCTCCTGGCTGATTTGCTTGCTAGACCCACTTTTCAACACTTTCCCTAAAGGTAACACAAAACCTTTCTGAGTTACTCATGCAACTTTTGATCATATTTAACAACCAGGACCTCTTTTTGAAGGCTGTGTGAAAGTATTGGAGAAATCCCAATGGCTTTTCATCGTCCAAGGGATTATTTGCATATTGGGTCAGGCAACAGATCTCAGCAGCTCCATCTCTCTCAGTCAAATATATAGAACTTGAACAAAAAGATGGGATTGGCTCTTATGTTTGTGATCTTATTTTTTCTATCATCAATAACTGTCAGTTCTGCAAACACATGAGATTATGGATATCTGATAAATTGCAATGTATTTAAAGTGTGCTGGAGGGGCTGGCAGACATGACAGGGGGTTTCTGGAAGCTGTCCCTACTGCCCTCCTCTTCATGTTTGCACTTTTACAGAGGGCTCTAACATTTCTATCTCAAAAACCCTGTAAATTACACAGCAATCCTTTTTAGCTGACAGGTCACACTGTTGACTCTCATTCAACTTGCCATCAACCCAAACCCACAGATCTCCTTCTGTGGAGCTGCTCTCCAGCCTCCTGTCCCCCAGTTCCAATGTAAATCCAGGATTGCCCCAACCCTGGTGCAGAATTCAGCCCTCTGGAGGCCTTCCTGTTGGAACCCTGAATCCTGGGAGTTTTGAACTTTCTGTGCTTTCTGGCACTCAAAGTTTCCTCAAAGAAACACTGCTTTGCCTTGAGGCCTTGGAGAAGGTTTCCAAATTTGAGTGATGGGTTGAAATCACTGGTGCGTAGCTTGAGTAGAAGTGTGTAATATCACATGGTGAAGGGTTTGGAATTTGGGGTTTTAGAATATAGTAACAGGTAATGGGATAAGATGGAGGTTCTTAGGAGTTGACTCTTCTTCCTTCTTTTTCCTTCTTCTTCTTGTTTTTTTTTTTTAATTGGATAGAAAATTCCACAGTGCAGGTCACAGGTGTTTGGTCATTGGGTCAAAAGTACAAATAATATATATGTTAGCTTTTAATTGCATAGTTAGGCCTTAAAAGACCTTGTAACGAGCAGAGTACAGCTCCATTTTCTTGCTTTAACTTGTTAGCTTGAAGTGCTGCAGAACTCACTGTATTGCAGATAAGAATTAATAAAAAACTGAGTCTGAACACGAAAATCCTGTCTCTCGTGCTTCTATCCTGACTCTGGTTGAAGGCAGAGGAAAAAAGAAAGCCACTAATACCTTCCAAACTGAAGGAGGGAGTAAGTGACTAGTTCAAACTTTAATGCTCTACAATGATAGAAATAAAAATGGTTTGAGTTGGAAAAGACCTTTAAAGGTCACTTAGATCAACCCCCTGCAATGTGCAGGGACATCTTTAACTAGATCAGGCTGCTCAGAGATCTGTCCTGACTTTGAATGTTTCCAGAGATGAAGATCTGCCACCTTTCTGGACAACCTGTGCCAGCCTTGCACCACACCTGCTGTAGCAAAATATTTATATCGAGACTGAATCAACATTCTTTTAGTTGAAAACCAGCACCCCTTGTCCTGTTTATCTTTTACACACATAAGCTGAAGCAGTCTTTTTGTACCAAATTGCATTCAAAGCCCAGTGAGGCAAACACTCATTAATAAGTAGTAAATAGTGGTAGTATCCTGTTACTTTTTTCCATTAATGCTTATTTATTATGATTTTATCCTGTCAGCTAAATGCCACATTGTCAAGATTTAGTTATGAAGTGGGGACTGATATGGTAATGATGGCAAAACAAAGCAGAAAACAAGCAAACAGCTTTTTTTAGCAATTCTTTCTTTATATTTTTTTTTCTTTTTACTGAGTTTGTGAGATGTTATTTGAAGTGTGAATTCAATACCAGTGATATACAAGTAGTTTTCTACACAGGAGAGAGCTTTCTAAATTCTTGGCCAATGCAGACCAAGTCAATGCATTTAGTAGAATTTAGGAAGATTTCAACTAACCCCAAAGCACAAGGAGATTTAGCCCCTGTGGTAAGATTCTAGATTCAAGGGTTAGCTGCTTGAATGGAGTGACAGAATCTCACCTGTAGAAAAATTCTCTTTTCTTTTCTGGAATAAGTCCTTGTATGAGTTTCTGCACTCAGATATTAGAAATCCTCTCTTGAGGAGGGTTGGGAGGTCAAGAGCTCGTGAGGGAATAAGGGAAAAAGGGCTGTAATAGGTGACCTCCTCTGCAGTTCTGATATTCTCAGCTGGGAGCATCAGGACATATTTCCTTGATGTCAGCAAGTCACTGGCAATTTCTGGGGCTAATTAGTGGAATCACTTTAAGGAATGGATGACTCTTTCAAACAGGAGCAAGAAGCCAGCAGAGATGTGGAACAAAAAACCTCTCAACACTTCTGAGGCTAATGCAGAAGACAAACATCTCCTGTAATTGGTTCATCCTGGCTTAAATAAGTTCTAAAATTCTTTGTCCATACCTCCTCATACTGTACACAGGGAAAATTTGACTAGGGCAGATCTACAAGCTTATATTTTGCATTTTTGAGGTAAGGTGACATGGATCTCTACCACACTGGTCAGGTGACCAGGGATAAATCAGAGCTTTAGGGTTTAAAACTCGAGTGAAATATTCTAATTAATCATTATAGGACTCAAAGAAGCCACACATTTTTAATGTAAAATATTTTAATTGTCAATGACTCTTCAATAAACTTGAGATGTCTTATTTGTTGACACTATCTCATTCCAGCTTTTCTTTATCTGCTCCTCATTATTATGCTGAAAGGTATGAAACTAAAAAGATTTGACATAACATGAAACCCAATGTCATTAAAACCTGGGTGAAGATAATAGAGGGAAAAAAAAAAAAAAGTCCAAAGTGCCATGAAAAAAAACACCAGAAACTTGCACCAGGGTATTCCACATTACCTTTATCTACTCAGGAAATGTAAATGAAAAAGAAGCCAATGAAGACTGAGAAAAGCCCATGTTTAAAATAGAGCCTAATAGTGCACTGCTTTCATTCATGCAAGAAAAAGTTAAATTTAACCATGATGATGTAGTTTTTAACTAGAGGAATCATTACCTGAACAACAGCTCTATTTCTTGGGGGGAACTTAAAGAATGAGTTTCACCTGAACCAGCCACAGGAGGTTTTTCTTTCAAAAAGTAAAGCACAGTAAGAATGCTGGAAATCAGAGCTTTTACTAGGACTTGGCTGCAGGTGAAAAATGGAATATAGCTATTGTATTTTACAAGGAATCAGCTCCTCCTGTATCCCATTGACTTTCAGGTTTAACAGCAGAGGACAATTCATAGCAAAAAGGCATTAAATTCATTTGCATTGTGAGTTAATAACAGATGAAGTTCTTGCCAGCCAGCTTCTTCCAATGCACTGAATGAAGCATAGAATTGATTTAGTATGCCCAGTAAAATTAAGTGGACATTTTGCAGTGCCTGAATTAATTGCAGGATGTATTTTTGTTTATTACTTCCGAGGGAAACTTCAGTGGTTCTCATTAAATGCATGGATGGATGGATGGGTGGGGGAATGATTGATGATACAGGATCAAATATAGCCAATTATTTTTCCATTTCTTCTAGGCATATTGCTCTATTAAGAACCAGAATATAGCAATAACAATCAAACTTAGCAGAGCCATCCTTATTTGCTCTTTAAGGCTGAAATTCAGCCCTGTGAATGAGCACAGCAAGCTCCCTTTTGCATTTATCCTTCCTCCCCACAAACACTTGTATTCATTAACAAGACACTGACATTTACAATAAGGACAGATTTTCAAAAGTATTTGCTTTTAGAACTGCAAAATAAATAATCACATTTTCCAAGGAGTTTGCTCATATTGGTCATTCACAGGAAATTCACAGCCTGCTCCAAAGAACTCAACCCAGCTGCCCACCCAGACCTGAGGAGCTTCCTGCAATCAACAACAGGAGAAGAATTTCATCACCCTGCTTCAAACCCTTCCTTAAAACCTGTGGTGTGAAAAGGAATAGATTAAAAAGGTGGATAAATGTATCTGCTCAATAAGCAGGAAAGGGCTCAGTCAGTGTGTTTGCCCTGGTGGGGCTCAGCAGTGACAAGGGGATGCAATTCACACAGTGCATTCCAGCATTGAGTCAGGGCTACTCCCTTGTGTTCTCCACTGGGCACAGCACTGGTTGGAAAGTTGTTTTACCATCTAAACAAACAGAAGAAAACTTCAAGTGGAGGAAATTGCTGGCTTGGGTCTGTACTCTCATCCTAGTTAATATCTGTGGCCTCACAGCCTCTCCTTTCCCACTTTGTCTACACCCAACCTTTACTGAAGATCTAAAATGTTATTTTCAAACACCAAAGTCCATTTTTGACACTGTATTATGGTGGAATCACAATCCAGTAATTAATTGTCTCCAGCCCAATTAACAGCACCCAGAAATCTGTGACTGATCACAATTTGCTTTCTGGATCTTCATTCACCCAGACTAGAATTCAGTCCAAAATTTGGTATCTGGCAACTGCTGCAGCTGTCATTTGGAACTTCAGCTTACTTTTGTGTGGATTTTTTTTTTTTTTAATTTAACCTTATACCTATTTCTAGTTCCTAAAGTTTGGTTTAGCTTTGTGTTCACCTCTTCAGCAAAGGTAAACCTCCCTCTGAGTTGACATCCTTCTCCTGAAAAAATTTTTCCTTCCTCCCAGTAGGTTCCCACTTCTACCTTATAATCACATACCATCATGCCTCTCCAAAGATATAACAGTATATACATTGCCAGAAAGTGTCTTCATTCTGGCTGAATTTCTCACATTTATGGACTTTAAAAAAATCCACCAGATATTCTGTATTTCCCTCTCAGAACTGATAATCTTGTTTTATATGATTTTAACTTTTTTAATTTTATTTTTTATATTCTCCAAGCCAAATCGAATTGGTCATCTACTTTGCCTACACTCACCTTAAATGTAGGTATGTGAGAGCTTATAAATATGATTGCTTTGACACCACCACCCCTAAATTATCTGTAGGCTGCTCTGACTACATTTTAAATGGAGATTTCCAAGACACAGCACATATGTGCAGCATCAACTCCAGCCATGGTCTTGTTTTAGTACCTCACTGTAAATAAGAAATAAATCTGTTTCATCATAGCAGGATAAAAATGAAGCAACAGAAGGTTTAGTAACACGAGAAACATTTTCTCAGAAGCTAGACCTAGTAAGCTGCAACCTCTACACACTGAGCTGTTTAATCAATTCTGCATTGACTTCACTAGTCAAAACATTTATTTTGAATGTCATTTATGTTTAAATTGATTCATTTTGTTTGATCCCTTTCTGAACTGATCCTAAGTCTTTAAAGATATGAGTTGTTTATAAACATTTATTTAATAACCAGAATGATTAACTTGTAGAATTTTTCATCTGTCGTATTAGGAGATTTTGTTTTCTTTTGCTGTTTATTGATGACTTCTAAGTCTACTGTCACTGATTTTTGCTGTCCAAAAGCAAACAGAAATGTTTTGGTTGGGAGTCTAGACATTCTCATGGGAATCCTTCTGAAGAACAGTGATCTTGAAGATTTATTTAATCAAATGGTGCTGAAAAACCTGTGAAACACTTAGGAGGGGTGAACACAAGTCAAGGCTTTCTGAGGAGCTCAGTGACCACCATGCTCATACTAATTGCCATGAAACAACCCCAGCAGCAGATCTGTACCCATTGCCAAGCAATGTGTGTTTCCCAGGACACGATCAGTGTTTAGATGGAAACACAGAGACAATCATGCCCTGCAGCTCCTTCCCTGCCACAGAGCAGGTGAGGAGGAGCCCAGCCCTGCTCCCAGCTCTAAATCCATCACTACCAGTGCTGAGAGATGACTAAAGCCAAGTTTTGACTGCATCTGCCTGGGACAGCTGAGTCTGGGCTCTGGTGCCAGGAATTAATTGGAACCAAACCAAATGATCATCCAGCTTGTGTCTTGATCTAAGTACAGCCACACAAAAGTATATTTGTGTTCCAGCTACTCCCACATGCAGCGTGAGCAGGTGATCAGGCTGAAATCTGTCAACACAAAACCAGAATGGATTTGACATTTGATGGTAGTTTAGCCATAACAGAAATCCTAGAAGCTGTCATGCTTTCTTGTGCTATGCATCCACATAAAATACACCCAATTTCCTTTTCAAATATAACCAAAATTTCATTGTAATTACAAGGTAATAAAGTTTCTTTGAGATTAAAAAGAGAGTCTCCTGAGAAATGTGAAAATGGCAAGGGGAAATCTGTTTGTAAGAGAGTTGTAGTTGTGATGTTGTGGTTAGAGTGAAAGCAGCTTTAAAAATAAGACTCTTGAGACTCACACACATCCTTCCATTTCAGGCACTGTCTTTTGAACTAAGTCTGCTCTATGGAATTTCCAGCCTGAATGTCACAATCCTGTGAGCCTCAGAAGTGGGCTTCAGTTTCCAGTTAACAGATATTTCCTTGACAGCAGAAGGTCTCTGCTTTAGAGCTTCCAGTCTTTACAGCTGGGACAGCTCTTGCTCCCCTGAGGAGCTGCATTGCTCCTGCTCTCTGTGCTGTCAGTGAAGGCAGAGGATCTCATTTGGGCTGAGTCATGCTCTGGCTCTGCCTGGATTTCTCTGTTGTCCATATGAGTGAGTCTAAAGCAGAGAGTTTAGGTTTGTGGCTCTCCAAAATTAGATAAATAGGATAAATTTAGGGTTTTTTCCAAAAGTGAACAGACTGGAACAACCATGGTGATGTTGCCCAAAACTTCTGCAATTGTTTTGTAAAGACAGAAGAAATCCCACCTAAAAACATTCATTACAACCAGACAAGAAAGGAGCCTCTTTTCAACTCTCTTCTAATTCTCACAAAAACATCAGCAGTGCTTGAAAAGGTTGCAGTAGATATTGACTTGATCTACTAAGGTTTGTTTGCTAAAAACCTCCTCCAGCAATCAATGTCTGTGCTCTCTGGAAGTGCAGCGTCAATTCTGACCTTCAATCATGGACCAAAGAGGCTTGATTTTTATCAGGAAACAAAAAAAACAAATAGATTCATTACTTATCTGGTAGAAATTTTCTCTTTGACATGAGAATATATTAGTGTAACACAGGGCTTGGTAGCTGCAGCACTTCATCATTTTTTATTTGGGAAATAACAGAAGAGAAGGTAAAGTTGCATTATTACATGGCAGAAATTATTACATGGCTGTCATTTAGATGTGACAGGTTTCAGCCTGTGCCAGACTTTTTCCCCTTTCTCAAGCCAGATTTTCCCAGTGTCTACAGCCTATTTAGTGATGAAGCAAATATTTCTGCTGAAGCAATCACCCGACCATAGGAGCATCTGCATGAAAAATTCATGTGCCTACACAAGTGCATGACAATCTCTAATAGGAATCCATATCCCCTAATGCTAGAATCAGGTGCATTGCTAACAAGCTGCAGGTGGAGACATGAAGAAATTAATTGCAAGGCCCTTGATAATTGCTCAAACTTCGTCTTAAATACTCAGGAGAATTTGTCATTTCTTGGTAATTTATTTTTTGTTGGATTCACTGCTCACAATAAAGAGCCTCATCTCTTATCTCCCTCCAAGGCATGTGATGGACACAAAAGCTGTCAATGAGGAGAAGGAATATGAAATGCTGAAAAGGAAAATGCAGATAGAGGTTAGGAGATAAAACCTGTGAGAAGAAAAAAAAGGCACAATAGTGAAGGAAGAAGCAGAAATCTAATTCTGGGGGGATGGAAATCTACCAGCAGTGACATGGTGGGACACACATGTCTCAGTGCCACTGTGCTTAAGAAGAGGAGCAAGTAAACAAGGATTCAAGCTCCACCACACTCCAAAGCAGAGCAGATTTTCTGATACCTAAAAGCAAATCCCAGCTCTGAAATATTTTTTTTTTAATTCTCATACCACAACAAAACATTGCTGTTTTACCTCCTGTGGGACAGATAAGAGGTGTATTACCAGATCCAACCAGTGAAATAGCTGCAGACATTACATATTCTCCTTCCTGGTCCCAACCTGATGCTTGTATGCCTGATTGCTTCTCTGCAGGGAAGTCTGATGATCCTGTTTCCTTGAAGAATATGAAAGGCTGGAGTGGCACAGAGCACCCCACCCTGCAGAGCACAGCAGTGAGGAGAGGTGCCCTGCTGGTTTAAAGGAGGCAGTGTCTGCCACTGCTCTGTGCTCAGCCTGAGGGACAGCAAATCCTGCCTTGAGCTGCCTGTCCAAGCACAGCAAACAGGAGCTTCTCCCTAAATGCCCCTCACCTCCAGCTGATTTAAATTAGTGTGCCCCCTTTGCTGAAGCATCCCAGAGCCTCCACTGCTGTGCTCAGGTGAATCTGCTTTGGGATGCAGCTACTGGGAAAGCACAAGTTTCCTGCTCATCCCACAGCCTCAGGGATGCTGTTCTCTCCATTTGTTTGGCATTAGCTGGGATTTGTCTCCTACCAGAACTGAGATTAATCTCAGCAAATTTGTGTGCCTAGCATCTCATTTTGGCTCTTGCATGGGTTCCCTCTGTGTTTAACAGAGAGCTATTCAGGACATGAGTCAGCTCACCTATCTTGGATATTATTTGGGGTTTATGTGATTGATCAATCTCTGCTGGTGTTCATCTCAGCTAACTGGTGCTTGATGGCTGGCACAGTCTAACCACTCAGCCAGGAGACACCAAAATTCATATTTCATACATATGTGACAAAATATTCCTGTTGTTCAGCTCCATGAAACCATGCTCAAGTCAATGGAACTCAGAATTTCAGACAAGAACAGCAGCTCCTGGATTTTTTGAGCTTTCACTCTGCTGGGGGGGTTCATCTCTTGTCACATTCTCTTGCCAACAAGCTTTGACTGTATTGCACACTTTAAAAAATCCTAAACAAAAATCCTTCAACATAATTTAACTGGACAAAGGTAGACAGATGGAACCCTAAGTTTTCTGCCCCTCTTGATATGAAGATAGAGGGAGTCCTCTTGTCCAGTCCAAGTGACGTTTGCAAACCACTTCATTGAACTAATTCATGATGACACAATTTCCTTGTTGTCTGATGAACCTTTATATCCATCATTTTCTGTAAAGTGCCCTCAAATGCTGTCTCTCATTTGGTACAAAGCCCTGAGGGGATGCAGAGCTGCTGAGCTACAGCCCCTTGCACCAGCCAGCAGCTTCACCTGGGAAGTTTTCCTCTTAAACAAACTGGAAATGCCCATGGAAATCTTCCCAAATGCTACTTTCTACAACTACCTAGAAAGTTTCTGTCTATTTGAGTTACAGAAAACAGATTTAATGTCCAGTATCTGATTTTGTTTGTCTTCTGGTGGTTCTTTTTTTCCATAGTCATTTGGTTGTATGGACAATAAAAATATATTTCACCTCAAAAGGTGTGACTGCAAAAATTGTCGCAGGTTCCTCTAAGTCAATATTCCATAAAGCTCTTTGTAAAATGGATTATGAACACTGACAGAGAAGAAAGTGGGCAACTGCTTTCTTTATTATTTATATATTAAATTTTACTATCTGATGACCACGTGAAGTCTCTGGTGATTACTGCAATAAAGAACTTTTATTTTACTTTGTTACAGCTAGTATTGGATTCAGTTTATGACTGATATTACCTACTTCAGATACAATTGAGAGAATGCATACAGAGGAAAAATATGTTTTTGCAAGGAAGATATTAGATAAATATTGTATCTTTGTCTTTGTAGTCTGGTTTCCGTAGCAACTTGAAGTTGCACTATCATTTGATCAGCTCTTGACTGGAAAGCAAAACATTACTTTGGTCCAGAGAAGAAAAAATAAAAAGAGTTATTACCATCTTCAGTAAAACATAACATGGTATCCTTGGTAACACTACCATGAAAACCAGAGAGCATGCACTTATGCTGAAAAATCAGCATGGATCCTGAAGTTTTGAAATACATAAAAGGGGAGAGAAGGTGAGGAAAGACTAAGAAAAAGGCCTTTTATAAAAACCTAATACTGGATTGAGGTGCCACCTGGCAGAAGCAGAGTGGATCTGTGTCCTAAGGAGCTGTGAGACACCATGAGATGAGAGTGGGAGGGATGGCACAGAAATCAGATGTGCCCTGTGCAAGGGATAGATTCCTTTTCTAGTTTTCAGCTGGAATAATTGCTCCCTTTTTTAACTGAAAGCTTTTGGGTCAGGTTTATTGAAAATGAAGCTGCATATTCACATGTCTCAGTTTCCCATATACTGAGGGAATGGAACTCTTTCATATGTAAATCTGATTTCAAGAAAGATGTTAAATCCAATTAATATAGAGTCAAAATACATTGGAAAAATACTCTTTTCTCCACTTAGTGCTGATCCATTTTTGATCAAGTCTTCGGAGTCAGATTAATAGATTAATTTGATAAAAAGGATGTGTCAGAAAAACCTTTTCCTTGGGAAGCTCTCTGCTGAGAGAGGTCTCAAAATATTCCTTCAGACTGGGACTATTTGATAATGTGCAAACTTTTGCAGTGAAAAGGACACTTTAAATTCAGAAAGCAGTTTCTACAGCAATTGGGTAATTGTGTACAACATTTTGTGTGTTTCTAGTTTTCCAGCCTATGTTAATTGAAGCATACCAGTCCTACAACTCTTAGAAATATTTAAAATCAAACAAGCTGGACAGAAAATGCCTAATCTCTAGCTTCCGAACACGCCAGGCAATGAACTTGATTTTATGGCATCACAAATTATCACTAGACATGATCATAACTTCATTTATACTTCACAGTCCTCTGCCAATGAAGGAAAATTCCTGTCAAATCAGTATTGCACTTGCTCACTCTCTTTCTCTTTTTGTCCATCTCATTTTCTCCTAAATGCTGACGAGGCCCAATTCATGGAACAGATAATGTTGAAGCTTTGCTAAATGCATGACAGTTGTAATGGTTATTTACAACATTTTACTTCTGAATTCAGATGAGCAGTTCTGGAGCTAATCTCTGATATTTTGCATTCATCATGAGCTGATGCTTCCTAGGTATTCAATCAGGATGTGATTTACATTCACAATGATTTTCTATAAATGTTGAACTTCTGTGACTGACACTGGAATACTTTCTCCGAACCTGAAAATAGACAATTCATGCTTAAAAACAGTGAATGGAAATTTAAAGTCAACAGCAACGATTAAAAATTATAATTTTCCTCATTTCCAGAGAAGAATATCTGCAAGTATAAGAAATTTGGCTTGATTGTGCTATTACACACAGCACCAAGGAAGGGGCTCTTGTGTACTTGCAGAGCAAGTGTCAGATATTCAGACCTTAATTTCCCTCCAAGGCAGGCCAGTTCAGTGTCTGGATTTATTTCCTCATTTCCCTTCCCCATCTCCTCCCCACCCTGCTATGCAAACCTAGTGCATTCTCCTCTTGATACAAAGGAATTAAACCTGGACATAGAAGAAGACAAGAACATGCTGTATAAAGAATCAGCCAATACCTGCAGTGTTTCTTTCACAGCAAATCTTTTCTTTCTATAGATGTGGCAAAAAACATACTCATTTAGCCAAAACACCTTTCTTTACTCTCCTTCTTCCCTCAGCTTCTGACAAACAACACTGAAACTCAGCTGAATGCACCAAAAGCAGCTCCCTTTAGAATATTAGCCCTTACCCTGGCCATTTCTTACCAGAGAAAAAATGTTTCTTAATCAAATGTATATCAAACCTAATGGCACTGCTTGAGTCACCATGCAGGTCTTGTAGTGTTTAAGTAATAAAAGGCATCTCCACACAGCAAAAAATCCCCTGTGTGTGCTGAGTAAACAAAGCTGATAACAATCATCATCTTTAGCATTCCAGGGAGATAACACTGTCACTCAGACTCTAATAAATGGGTTAAAGCAATACTTTTTGTCAGTTTATAGGACCTGGAGTCATAAAGAATAAATTACTTTTTTAATTAAAGATTTTTTTTATTACCTAATGAATGAATTTAAAATGTAAACTGCTGATTGAAAAAGGAAAATGGATGTCAGCCAAGACTGTTAATTCCAGGATATAAGAAAAAAATTGATGAGACCCAGCCACACACTGCATTGACCTTCTCCAATTTGAGCAGGTAGTTAGCATGTTTAAAGAGAATGGTACATTAACATAATCTGAATTATCATTATTAAAATGCTGCTTCAGGTGTAATTAGTATTTTATTATCATTACTGTTATGACTTAATTTCTGTCCTAGACAGATTTCATCTAGTGTCACTTCTCTCCTGTCTTCATGAACTGTGAGTTCAGTAACAACTAGCAGTGAAAGCTGTCACAGTTGTCTCACAAATTAATAGATCTTTGAGTCAGATGGAGCTCTCCCAGGAATTTATTCCCCAATCCAATTTGCCTGCACTGCCCTGTGATTCTGTAGCCCTGAGCAAAGCTGTGCTGACTGCTTCTCTAAGGTTCCCTTTCCCCAGTGCTCAGGACAGTGCTCACATCTTTGGAGTCCCAGAAATTCTGAGGTGAGACTGCTCTGCTGGTGATCAGCCCACGAGCCCCCAGCTTCCTGTACCCCACAGTCACTGCAGCAAGGAACATTTATTGCCCTCATATACCATAAACCTGTTCTTCCAGCTTGGCTTTGTTTGTAGTTTGGTTGTCATCATGTCATTGTTACACACCCCCCTCTCTGGTGATGCATTTTAATCACAGCATCTTGCCCCAGGTCTTCACCCTGGCAGTCTCTCAAGGTCAGAGATTTTCACTCCAAACTGTGTGAGAGGCTCATCCTCACACTCCTCATGAGCCAGCCAGGCAGTGTTTAATATCATGAGCTTCATGTTTTGAGTGATAATTAAAACCATCACTTTCCTGGGGATTTATTCCTGGCTTTGTTTTTCTGCCAAGCCTTCCCAGAGCTCTGCTTGTGCAAGCCTTCAGGAGCCACCACTGGGCACCCACCCAGGGCACCACTTATCTTGGTAAATCCATTTTCCAGGCTTTTCTTTATCTTGCCTAAAAATCCCAACACATCCCTTCTAGAAAATCATCCTATTCTCACATAAAAAATCACCATACTCAAAGGCAAACTGCTACCCTGGTGAATTATTTCCTCTATTTAATTTTTGCCCATATTTTTAATATGTACCTGTTTAGCTTTAACTTCCATAACTTGATGTCATGATTGGTTTATTCTGTTTTATGTGCTGGGTGTTTTTGCTAGATAAAAATATCACTTTGCCTGATGGAGCCAGTGATAGGCTGTGAATTGATCACCTCTTTATCTTCTCTTATATAAATGATATTTGTATTATATTTCATGAACTAGAAGAAAAAGAAAGAAAAAGCAAACAGTTTGTGCACATATATATACATATATATATATATACACACACATATACAGATTTTCAATTTTTTGCTGATTTAAAAAAAAAAAAACAACTCTGTCCTTTCCATTTCCAGGTTGTTTTTTTGTTTGTTTGTTTGGGTTTTTTTTGTTGGTGTTTTTTGTTTTGTTTTTGTTTTTGCTTTTGTTTTTTGTTGCTGTTGTTTTTGTTTTTTGGGTTTTTTTCCTTTTTTTTTATTCTTTAAATTATTTAACCAGTAGAATTTACCAAGAGCAGTGTGACGAAAGCTGAATGACACTTCTTGTTGTTCCTAACATGTCTATTTGCTTATGATTTGCTAAGGTATTTCAAGCCAGATGTTACTTGAATGTCTTCTCTGAACTCTAGAGGATGGGTTCATCCTACTGAAGTTATAGGTTGTGGTGTGCAATCATTAAGAATTCATGAAGGTTTCTAATAATTTTTAGGTTGGTGTCCCAGGATCTTTCTGAAACTTTCACCTTTCTAAATTTTTCCAAGTTCCTTCTCTGCCTCAGGTGTTTCTTCTTAAAATTTTTGAGCAAACAGAATTATTGCTTTCTCCTTAAGCATGAAGAAGTGAAAGAAGAAAATCTCTGCTGTTGAAAAATACAGTGCCTAGAACTTGTTTGAAGTGTCCTGTATGCTTAACATTTGGGGATTAAAAACCAGTTTTTCAGAGGGAAAATTTAAAAGCTTCCTTCTTCCAGAACAGACTGAATTATATTTGAGGCACTAGAACTTACAAAACTCCAAAGTAAAACTTTTCCATTGCCTATTCTGAGTTTCTCCTTTTGATATATATCTGGCTATGAGCACTTTTAAATCAATCTGATTTTTTTTTTTTCATTTAAATCTAATTAAATTGCACAGAGAAGCACCATGTTTGAGCTGCTGACTGTTATAAGTCAGCTGCCATGTTGAGTAGCTGACTGCTTTAAAAAGTCAGGACTTTAAAACCAGCTCTGGTCTCTCTGGCATTGCCATGTGGTGAGACCAGATGAGAGTAACAGCATTCAATGCACAAGGAGACATTCACAGCTTCGTTTTTGGTTTTTTTTTTTGGTTTTTTTTTCAAGGTGGCTTTTCATCCATTCAGCTTTTGGCTCTGGAAGCTCCTTGACAGGGTAATTCCTAATCCAGAGGAGCTTTGTGCACTGCCTGGACTCAACAACCTGATCTAGTGGAAGGTGCTCCTGCTCATGGCAAGGGGTTGGATCTGGGGGATCTCTAAGGTCCCTTCCATCCTAACCTGTGATCCTGTGATTCTACAGCTCCAGAGGAAGCACCAGAGATGGTACACAGGAAAAACACTGGATCAGAGCAAGATCTGCATGTCCCAAAACCCTGTTTCCATCAGTGACCTATAGTTAATTCCTGAAGAAAAACTAATTACTAAGGCTGTGCCCAAAATTACTTGCCCAAAACCCTCTTAGCTTCCAGCAGCCCTCTCCCTAGACACCTTGAGCAACTTGTGTTGTTCTTTATAACTGTTAACCACTAAAGTACATTTTTTATTATAAAAATATCCCTTAGGCATCTTCCTTCCATTAAATTATCCTGGCATCTCTAGAATCCTGGGCACTATTACTTTATGACAGAGATTTCCACAGTTTAATCACAGATTATGTGAAGAAGCAGCTTCCCTCCACTTCAGCTGAGTGTTCTTAACTCTCCCCTTTCTCTTAACATTCATCCCAAGCTCCCAAATTCCTGCACAGGAGTTTATGAGGTGGCTGCAGAAACCTGTGCTAACAGCCCAGGCTCTCAGGCCACAGCAGCTCCAGTTCATGCCTCTCTCTGGAGAAGCCAGAGTTGAATCTTTAAAGCCAACAGCCCAACCAAACACTGATTAACAAGATCTGCACCTGTGCCAGGAGCTGGAGGTGTCAGCCAGAAATACAAAGGAGCCTTTGGACCTGTTCCTGTCCCTCACTGCCCCCCCTGGTTCAGCATGACCAGCTAAACCTTAGTCCCTTCCTAGGCAAGACATTCCATAAAAGTCACACATCACTAAAATTTGCACTTTTCTTGTGACCCGCTGCAACCTCAATTTTGCAATAGTCAGAGCGACCTGTGGAATATCTTATCTATTTCTGCATAATTGTGGGAGATACTGAACATCCCAAGTGTATTTTATACAAACTGAGACACAGTAATCAAAGTTTCATGCAATTTTGGGTGTCTTTTTTTTTTTTCACTTTTCTGGGAGGAGCAATAACTTGTCTATTTTTATGTGACTGTATTTCTAATTTACAGCAGAATCTCCTAGAGCTTGGAAAATGTACTTCCTTATAGGAGTCTTATAAATCAAAACACTAATAAATAAATATTGCATATACCAGGCAAGCAGCAAGTCTGCAAATCATTTTTTTTTGTAAATGCACAGTAAACCTTACCTTGGCAAGGTTGTACAGGTGAAGTGTCACAGAGATTTGTAGGAAAAAAAAGTATGCTGGCATATGCAGAATTTTAGATTGAAGTATGCTGGCATATGCAGGATTTTAGATTGAAGTTTCCATGTCCCAGTGGTCTCAGCAGTCACTTTTGCAGGGTGCTCTAATGGTAAATAAGGCAAACTGTACCCTCATCTTCCCAAGGAGGAGTGGGGGATCAGATCAGGGGTATTTTTTATCTCTCTTAGTGCCAGTGAAGCTGCACCTGAACTACAGGTCTGGTCTTGGGCTCATCACTTCACAAGGGATGTGGAAGGAGAGGTCTGAGCAGCTGGTGAGGGAGCTTGGGGTTCTGACCTGCCTGGAGAGGTGAGGGAGCTGGGTCCTGTCCTCTGGTGGAGGAGATACCAAGGACGTGATCTAAAGTCAACCTGAGCATCTGAAGGGTATTGCAAAGAAATAAAAGCTGATTTTCCCCATTACTAGCAGTGGCCCCAGGCTGAATCTTGGGAGGTCCAGCTTGGATTTTGTGCAAACCCTTCCTACCAAGTGGGTGTTGCAGCACCGAAAGATTTCCCAGAAAGGCTTTTGATCTCACTTGGAGATTTCTGGACTGAGTCAGATAAAGGCAAGGCTGACCTGATCTGCTGATGGTGCTGGCCCTGCTTCAAGCAGGAGGCTGGACTGAGTGACCTCTGGAAGTCTCTTCCAACCAGCCTCTCTGGGAATCCATGGGGAAATCCATGATTTCTTAGCTGAGGCTGTTGCATGGTCACGTTTCTACGGTGAATTTAGCATGAAGTTAGGACTTTCTCACAGGGCTTGGCTGTAATGCACAAAACCAGCAGGTAGTGAAACACCAGAGCAAAGATCTTTTTGTCACACTGCTTTTGTGGAGGTATCACTGTAAAACACCCTTTCCTCTGTCTCCAGATTCATTCCCACCTGCCCCTACACAGCTTCTTTCAGTTCTTTGGAATTTGCCTCATAGGATGAAGACACTTCCACAAGCAAATAATATTCAGTGCTCTCCTTTGGGGGATATAATGGTTATTGCTCACACTTACTTTACAAACAGCTGAGTGAAGAGCCACATAAAATCCAGGCAATTTACAAGGCAAAATAAATAGGATTTGCAGGTGCAGTTTAATTTACTGGCGGAAAACAAAATATCACGTTGGAATAACTTGTTTTTGAACAGGAAAAGGAAAGTTAGAAAACATGAGCCTGGTGCTCTGCAACTTGGGTGTTTCTCTGTTTCTCCATTGTGGAACAGAGGGGCTGCAATTTATGTTTTAATTGATGCAACAGGAGACAAATCACAACAACCTGATCTGTTTTGATGAGGCAATAGATAACTAATGACTAATGAAACTAAAGCTTTGGGACAAAATCTTGCAAAGAAAAAAATAAAACAACATCCTCTGAAAGCTTTTTAGTTTTTCTGCCTCATAGCTGCAATTTGGTGTCACTGAGATCCCCCCTCCTAGAACCACAACAACAGTTGATGGAAAAGTTCCTTTAATGACTTTTCTTTAGCATTCCCCAGATGTGTCTCTCAAACCAGCAGTATTTAGGAGGCCTCTGTGGGGCACAATTTCAAACTTTAATAATTTATTAAGGGAAGAATCTCTGGTTATGGCCACTGTATTTTTCAAGGACTTGTATAAACAATCCACCAACTCTGGTGGCCAGAAAAGCTGAACTGAATGGACAAATTCCAGGTGGTATGAAACTGCCTAAGTTAATACAAAAACTAAGATGCCCCATTTGCATCCTAGACTTTTTATTCTTCTATAAAAAAATCTACCAGTACATCTGTTCATCTTTGTAATATACTCTTAGAGATATGAAACAGAGAATACATGTGAATTAAATGAAGTGGAGAAGAACATTTAATTTTATTAAATAAAAATGCTTATGAGACTCTTTTTCTATGCCTCTCTCCTTTTTTTTTTTTTTTTTTTAATTTTCCTCTAGATCCACACTGTTTGAGTAATTCTAAAAAGAGGCACTGACAAATTGCTGGGATAAAAGTGCATGCATAGGTAAATTCAAGTCACTATTTGCTACGAAAGAAAACTACCTAATTTACCTTAATTTACTTTTAAATTAGGATAATATCCATCAGTTCTAGCTGAATGAAAACAGTGCAGACAATGTTTTCAGCAGATGTGCATACCTGTATAGACATGTATCTAAAATTACAAAGGTTTCCATCACTGTTGAATAATTTTTTATTTTTTTTTTAAATCTAATTTTTCCATCTTTCTTTCAGCTGAGAGGCAAAAAGAAAATAATGGAATGACCAGCACAAGACTGTGTTACCCCAAAATCTAGCTCTCATGAGGCAAACCTACAGAGATAGAACAATAAAGGCAGGGTGGACTTCCAAGTTTGCAGCAATTAAACCAGCTCCTTATCACTAGACAATCAATTAATTCACAAGATGGGATGGCCTCCTGCAGACTTAGTGCAGCCTTCAGGCTGAGCTCAAATTAAGGTGCTTAGTCCAAAAAATAGATGTTGAGTCCCCTAATCCAGAGAGGCAGAGCTGGTTGACCTTAATTAATTTCAGATGTGTGTGATGTCTCCTGCTGACCATTGGCCTGGACTAACACTGTAGAGGACACCTGGTGCACATTGAAGTGCAATGAGTTTAATTCCAGATGCCTAAACTTGGGCCAGTCCCCACGCCTGGCTGGTGATGGGCTCAGAAGTGAGACAGACACATGATTCTACAGTCTTTTGTTTCTTCTCATGGAGACCAAGCTGAGGCATTTCAGCAGCTTTTCCAACTGAAGAAAACTTTCCTCAGACAAAGGAGCTGCAAAATGTTCCTGCTTCCCACAAATTATAAGTAATTATGGATTAAAAACATTTTTAGAGCAAAGATTTTTGTCTTTTTTTCTGAACCACTTGATGCATCTCTCTGGTGCTGGGCTGTAATGGAGTGAAATGAGCACTTCTGGAAAGAACCAAACAAAGATGCTGATGATTCTCAGGAGTAATTTAACAACCCAGTCTTCACTCTTTGAGATTCTTCTGTTCCTTGATGAAAATCAACAAAATGACCTTTTCCAACCATCAACCAATCTGAATTGCTACGTTTCTTTTTGCTCCAAATGTTTCTATCTCTCTGCATAGTGCTGACATTGTTTGCTGAGGATAAGCTAGTTCTTTCCAGATAGAAAATTGACTTGTATTAAAAAACTTATGGATTATGTAGGATCAGACCTTTATTATATTGCCTACTTGCAGTGTGATAAAGACACTGAAATAAAGCAGTGCTGAACAGCATAAACAATTTCAACAATTCTAATAAAACCAGCTAAATATGTCAGTGTGCTATAAAAAAATACTTAGCATTTAACAAGATAGTAATCAGGAACAATTATGGAATGAGAAACAGAACTGGATTATATTTTGAATTTATATTCTCCTTACAGCAGGTAGTGTAAAAGACTTATAGATTTTTTTTCAGTTCTGTGTTTCTTCCTCACAAAACAAAAGGAAACACCTTTTACCACCTTCAAAATAATCTTTTAGAGTGGAGTTGCAATTCTCCCTCACCATCCATTAAGTTCTGCTCTCTGATTTAAACAGAGGACTATGTTATATTAATAAACAATATAAAACATATGAAAGCTTATTAAAAAAACTTATAAAGGTTATAAAAACTAATATCAATTTCTCCCTCACTTCCAGAGGTGATCATGACACAGTCTCTCAGAATGGACTCAAATTTGCTGCAGAACAAAACCTGTATCATCTCTTCTTGTTGCCTTTCTTTTTTTTACTTTTTTTCTTCCAAGTCATTTTTCAAGATTCTTTCAAACTAAATGCCTGGAAAATGATCTTCAGAAGTCAAAAACCCTCAGTGCAAATTTCAATTTCAAACCAATCCTTTTTTTTTTTTTTTTT
>VXBI01011677.1:564768-585575 GCA_013397375.1 Toxostoma redivivum
TGTTGTTTTGCATCGGCCCATGGTGGTTCCCTTAACAACACGGAGGAAGGAGGAGGATGCTCAGCTTGAGGTTGCACCTGGACAATGCTGCTTGCCCCAGGATAAACTCAGAGCCCAGCTACCCTACAGCAGAGTGGTGCTACTGGAACTGCAGGGAGGTGATACTGGAATTTTTAATGCCATGAAAGATGCTCATGAGAGAGCCAAGAATTGCAGTGATGCTTAACTTTTCCTTCAAGGAGCCAGTGAGGTTTCAGAGAGGGTTGGGTTTGGGGAAATGTTCCCTGCTCTCACCATTTTCCAGCCCTCAGCTGGTTTGGTCCTTCCAAGTGGACTTCACTGCCCTGATAAAATCTGTATCAGAAGGCAGCACTGAGGTTACTTTTTCCTCTCCCATTGAACAGCACTGATTTAATCTCAGGGGACACATCCTATCACACCTGCAGCAGGGTTTTGCCTCTGCCTGTGGCTGTGGCTGTGGCTGGAGAGCAGCACTTCTGGCTGCAGGGAGGGGAGGGTGCATGACCCAACTGAGCTGGAGCTGAGCTGACAAGATCCCCACAGGGAGATGGCAAAGCAGGCGTGGTGGGGATCAGGGCGCTGTGTTCCAAGTGCAGGGTCAGACTCCAGTGCCCCTGGCATCTCCTGTTTGTCACCTTGAGCTCTGTGTCACTGCTGAGCTGTCCCACAGCTGGCTCACAGGGGTTTGGGTGACAGGCTGAGCAAACTCTGGGCAGCTCTGAAACACCAGCTTGGCTTCCTCTTGTTGAAATGAGCTTCCCTTTGTTAGTGGGGATGTGATGGACTGCTGAGAACACTATCCAAGGCAAGCCTTTCCTGTCTGGGAGGTGCCCAGCATGTCCCAGATGAGTCACAGGAGTAACAGCAGTGCTCAGTAATACTTCACATCCACACAGGCTCCACTTCTTCCCTAGAGCAGATTTGGCTTCAGTGTCTGAAAACTCTGATATGATTAAGTCAAGGAAAGCTTTGTAAACACCAGGGAACAGTCCCAGGTCATTCAGACTCAGCCACATCATGAATCTCATGTTTTGCTCCTCCAGAGAAGTCAGACTATTCATTTCATCAGTCACTTATATCCCCTTCCTACAGCTAGTAATGAAAGACCGTGAAGGTTTTGTATTATCCAGTTATTCAGCAATCTTGTCACTCTCCTGATGTCTCCCTTGCCAGAATGAAGGTAGTCCCTGCTGAAAGAGATGGGATTGTTTACTGTGGTCTGCAGTTAATTGAGTGGCTCTGCTCTCCACTCTGCCTGAAAAAAACAACAGCATCTCACTTTGCTCCACCAGAATCCAATCACTGAGAATTTCAGATAGGAGAGAGGTGGTCAAGTAGGAAAATGTGACCCTGAACAAACAATTTCCAAAAGTAGAAATTCTTTCCTTCTGCCTCATTAAACCTCACCCATGATTTGCCTCCCTTAAGCACATGAATTCAGAATTGCCATTTGAGAACAGAGCAATGGCCCATCCAATGCATCCTCATAATCTGGCCCTCACAGAATGCTTCAAGAAGGAATGTAAAACCCCATAATACACTTAATTGGACAATAATACACCACAGGGGGAGATTTCTGACTGACTTCAGCTGGTGATCAGGCCATTATGTGGAATATGAGAATGGACACCCCTTGTAATTTTTCATTGCAGCCACTGTGTTACTGCAGCTGCTGTTCCTCGCCATGGAAATAATTGCTATTGCTTTCAGTTGGACTAAACAGGTTTCCTCTTATGCACTCATGCTTTAAAAACAGCCACCTTGTGTCACATTAGGTTTCTCTCCTGGATCCTCTTACACTGCTTTACTGGAGTGTTTTGTTAGCATCTGAAATGCAGGGTTAAAACTTTGTGCCACTGATGCTCCAGGTTGTTTTTTGCTTTCTGAATTCTTACAAAAAGCAGAAAAAAACCTACTTTTGATTAAATTAAAAGGAGAGTAAAAGCAAAAGATAAATGAAAGCAAAAATAAAAAAAAAATGCAAAACTAGTCACATATACTGCTAAAATAAAAGATAAAATTAAATACTGATAAAGTAAATGGTCAAACATTTGCGGGCTTTTGATGTGGCTTCAGACTAAATTCTTGCAACTACATTCTTCTGCAGATATCAGACATCAGTGATGTTGCAGCAACTCATCAGAAGAATTTTTTTTATTTTTTTTTTTCTTCATGGAACTTCACACTTTTTTTCAGCTTTAAATTAGTCCAGATGGAGACTTGACCCTCTGCAACCCCCTCTGGCAGCTTGACCTGGCTGGAGCAGGCACAGATTCCTGATGAGTGTGATATGGTCCAGGGAGCACAAGAGAGAGCTGCCAGCTGACACACCCCAAAAAAGGGAGATTTTCCCCAATTCCAAGAGAATACGAGGCAAAACACAGTGTCAATAGTAGAGAGCACCTGGCTCTCCCAGTTTCCTGCAATGCTCAGTCCATTTTATTCAGGATGTGCTGGCGGAGACCCATGCAGAGCAGAGATCAATCAGCCCAGGAAAGCTGTGCTCTGACAAACCCACACTGCATTTTCTACTCACTGCTGGGATGCTGCTGCTGCTCAGTCTCTAAACTAACCTGGGCTGTGAGTTCTCCATGGCCTTGGGGACAAGTGGCATTGCAGTAGTGGCATTCAAGCAATTTACCAGTTGTTTTTTTTTTATCCAGAATAGTCCAGGCTATTGGAAGCAGTGCCTAAATTGTCTTGTCCTTCAAATTAGGCAAGAGTTTGGAGCTAGAATGACCTTGACCTCTTGTATTTATAAGTGTACCTTTGAATCATGCATTCAAATCAATTCACCAGGTTTAAAAAATAATTACACCCTGCTATTTATGATTTCTTACACACCCTATCAACTTGGATCTATCAACACTTAGGATCTAAGTCACCTTTTATCATTTTTTTTCCCTGCCCTAGAAGCTGTATCAGGACCAAAAAGGCACAAAGAAAGTCATGGTGGGATGCAGTTACCTTCTCTCAACACCAAACCCTCAGGAATGAGCATCACTTACACTCTTACTCTCTGCCAGCTTCTCTGCTTATGCAACTGCTCAGCTGGAGCTGCATCAGTAACTTGATGCCCCCAGTGAGAAACAAAAAAACCCAAAAAACCAGGGCACGTGTCTCGGTGTCTGGTCAGGCAAGTGTGTCATTTCCGAGGTGTGAGAGCTGGAAGGGACAGCAGCAATAATCTGCTCTGACATCTTTTATTACAGACAAAGATCAGGCAGACATCACCCTTTACTTAGATATTGTTGCCCTGAGCAACTTCTGCTTGAGCTAGAACAGACTGCCAGAAATTGCTTCTTTTTAAAGGCACGGCCAAAGCCTTTAAAACACAGTAGGAGTCTATTGGTGGCAACTGGAGTTTGTGTAGTGGTGGCTGAGGTTAACCAGAAGCATGTTAAGCTTTGCATTTACATATGTGAGCATGCATTTGTATATTTTTCTGCCAAATACTAATCTTTCTTGAGGAGGATAGGAAATAATCCAAGCAGGCAAGTCTGCATTCCCTTTTTGGAGCTCATAGAGGCTCCTGGGGCTTGGTGAAACCAGCTCCCCACAGATTCCTTTGCTCTAAGTAACTTTTAAATAAAAGTGCTCTTTTGGAATTACTGATCCATTTCCCATCACAACAGCATAAGAAAACATTTTAAAAACTGCTCTTCCTCTATGATAATTTTGTTGTGCAAGGCATTACTATCTCAGTATAGTTGGTCAAATAAACATATTGATATGATTTTTTTTTCTTCTCTCAAATACCATTTTATACAATTTTTCCACTATTTTTACATATTAAAATAAATAACAAGAGCAAAAAGAATCACATTTTCATTTTGCAAGAGCGGCTAGAGACTAACTTTACAAATCAATCTGAATATGATAATGGTGGGATTACATTTAATGTCACTACAAAATGGTAATAATGAAATATTTCACTTGCATGCAGAATTTTGTAAGCAAAAGCTCCTCAAAGCTGTGAAGGTACTACATCCCTCTTGATTTCAATGAGATTTGTCATAAAACTAATCTTTGGGCACTGAACATGAGCAACCCAGGAGATCCCATTACTTCTAGTAGGATTTGTTCCTCTCAATTAGGCATATTTAAAATAATCCCATCTCTCATCCTTCAGAAATGTGGCACATGTGACCAACTTCAATGCTGAGAAGCAAAGGAATGTTTCGATTTTTGAAGATTTGAGACACCAGACCTGCAGTAGGGCTGTGGTGCTGCCTTGCAGATAATCCAAAATTCACCTTCCTAGCACTGAATTTACCTGAAAGGCCATTTCTAATCCAGGGCCATTTTCCACTGGGCAGTGGAAAGACAATTTTGATCTGCAACACCCTAATTATCTCCTGGCTGCTTTCCCTCCCACCCTCACCTGCTTCTCATAGGACAGGAAAATTCTGAATAACTATGAGAATCTACTGACTCTTCATTTTTAGGGTTTCTTTATGAACTTTAAAATATTTTTGAAAATTTTGAAGGCCTTAAAGCAAGTTCTCATGTACTTCCAAGCTCCCTGTTAAGCTGTATCTCAGCAAAAATGCCCCAGTTCATTGTGGCTCTCACTGATGTTTCTGTAGCTGAATTCTCTCAATTCTCTTCCACTTGTCCTTAGGATCCTACCCTGCACTTAAATAGTAAAATTCCCATTTTTCAGAGAAGGATCTGAATCACAGAAAAGTGTAAGGATATTCTGAAAATCTGCACAAGGCAGGGGATTCAGCTCCCAACTTCTGAGATCTGAGCAATGGGACTGAATTAATCCCAAAGATGAGGAGCAGGTCTGGGCACTGAGGGGAAGCCAAAGCCTTTCTGACTGGTGGGGGGACACACGAGGATTTCTTTGGCTTGGCACCAGAGACTGTCAGGGAGCCATTAAACTCCTGGAGATCCCCCTAAAGGACATCCCACCCCACACCAGCAGCAGCAGATGGCTTTGAAAATGCATTCCTGAGCTGGATGAAAGAAAGAAAGCAGGTAGAGGTTCTTGGTCTCATTAATACCAGTTTTAGTAGAAGAAACTCCTAGTGTACCCTTGGAATCATTTTCACTAACTTCACAATGTGTGAAGCTGGGTATTGGAATGGAGAATGCTGATTTGTTTGGCTGACAAAACGTCTGTCAATGGAAAAAAAATCATAAAAAGAATACAAAATATTCCTCAAACCTGAAAATATTTGATCATGGTCACTTCATAGGATGAAGTCACGCTCAAACATTTAGACAAATGCACCAGTCTGTATTTTTTTAATATGTAAAAGAAGTATATGACAAGGCCATACAACTGTATGTAAAAGAATTGATGAACATAACCCTATGAAAAGAATTGATGCTGTCAGCATTACTGTCATCAAGCTAATACCTCGAATTTATAGTTGCCTCTATGGATATCTATTTATCATCTTTTTATTTTTGCAGAACCAAATTAACCTGAAATACCATTAGTGTTATAGTATTTCTTATGGTTATTTGTATTTCAGCCCACCATACTAACTCAGCCATTGCTTGCTGATAAAAGCAGAAATTCCCTCTGGTATTTGTGCATTCACTGCTGCCTTCCTGCTGCAGCAGATCTATCACAGCCATGCCTTAATTATTTAATTAGCAGTTCTTCATGGCCCCATGGCACTGGGCATTGCACACATGGACAGCAAACCACCCGAGAGGTTATCTTGGGTTATCTTATCTATTATAAAATATCACCCCTTCCCTTTGTTTCTCCCTATCTTATTTTTTTTTAATAAGTGCATCTTGGATTTCACAAAAACTGCTGAATACAGACATTTTATTGAACATTTTTTTAATGTTTCATCTGACATCTTCAACAAAATGTCAGAAGATGCCTGGTCAGCTTTTCTTGACACAATCTGTTGGGTGGGTGAGGCAGACTGAAGTGCTGGTTTAGTAGGAAAGTTGGATTTTTAATTTGATTTTTGTATCCTCGTCCATAATGAAAGGCTCTGGATTTGACTAGGTATTGTCACTTGTCTGAAATGGGCTCATCTCCACACCTCAGCATCTCAGCCTAGAGAGAAATCTGCAGCTCGCTGGAGGCAGCATGCAATTTTCTGTCAAGAGACATGTAAGAAATAAATACTTGGTATTTAATAATGCAATTTGCTGTCAAGAAAGATGTGAGAAATAAACACTTGGTATTTAATAATTAAAATATATTAATATTTTCAGGGATATATATGAAAATAGCATTCTTTCATAATGGCTATATGAGATGTATATGCCTTTTGGAATTTTTCTCAAGAGACTATCTTTAGATCAATTTGGTCAAGTTGTGTACGGTATCTATTCTGCTGGTTGGCATAACACAGTACATAGAATTTTAAAATTAATAGTAGGAGGTAGTAGATCCTATGGAAATCAGCCCATTTCCAAATGGCATTTTTTAATACGTGAAAAAAAAAGGGGTATCAAATCTGTGAAGAGTAGAAGAAACCAGCACATGGCATCTACATGAGGATTTTATTTACACATAGCTGGACCCATTCCGTGTGAAGGGACACAAGGGACATGTGAAAGAGCCGTGTCCATGGGCAGACACACCCGTGCCCGCTGTGCTGCTGCCAGGAGGAGAGCAGAAACCCCCCAGGCAATGGCAGGGCAGACCACGCTGCTGAGCAATCTGCTCCTCCCCTGGGACAGGGCTGCAGGAGCTGACCCTGCCAGGGAACACTTGGGAGGGGCAGGTTGGTGTCAGGGTGAAGGAATGTCACAGGTAGCAGCCCTGAATGGCCCTCCTGGTGCTAGCAATTTTATCACAGAATTATAGAATGGTTTGGGTTGTGTCGGAATCTAAGACATCCCTTTGGGAGTCCAGAGTTGCTGAGACCCTGGTCAGGGGGCTCTGAGACCCTGGAATGATGCCCAAAACATCTGTGGGTTTGATTATAGCCCTTGAAACAAATTACCAGCTTTATATGAGAACCTAAAAGTCACAGTAGTTTAAGTAGTGTTATCACAAAATGAAAATATAGATTCTAGGATTTTTGGGAATGGGAATTTTAGAACACAAGATGGAGGAAAAAGCACGTGTTTGGTCTTTCTTTGTTCTTCTTCTTCATCTCCATTTTCTATTGTGGAGTTGGCACTTTCGGATTGGTTTAGAGTAGAAGTTCACTGTCTAACATAGATGATAGTAATTGGGAAATAATTGTAAACATCATGTACGTAGTTTTTAGTATAAAAAGATAACACCACCCTGAAGGGGCATAGAGTGTGCCATGGCTGCCCTGCAAGACAGACCTCGCTGGGCTGAGAGAAAATATTACAGATAAGAAAATAATAAACAACCTTGAGATCGAGAAAACTAAAGAGCTCTGATTTATTCCACCTCGGGCACACGAACTGCCAGAAAATAACTTTTACACATCTTGGGGAAAACACAAAAACGGATTCCGAGAGGTTGGAAGGGACCTTAAACATCTCCTAATTTCAACCCCTCTGCCATGGACACCCACTGGGTCAGCCTGGCCTTGGCTTAGTGCAAACACTGCTCAGCAGCCACTGAAAATCAGTTTGTTATCAACATTATTGTCACACTGAATCCAAAACACAGCACAGGGCCAGCTGCTGGGAAGAGCAGGGTAGAAAATTGACTTTATCCCAGTCAAAACCAGGACAGTCTGCACTCAAACACTTGGGGTGGTAAGGTATTCTTGGACAGTTTGTACATACACGTGTGTGTAATAAATACACATAGATGCAATAACTGCTAAATTAACTGTCCAATGCCTCCAGCATTCAAAACCCTTGACCTCTTGATTACCAGTAAAAGAAATCTTTTGAACAGGAAGTAGTTACTAAATTTATCCAGAAAAACTCTCATTGCAACCAAACCTATTAACTACTTATGCAAATGCTGACCAAAAAAAATTTATTCCTTGAATGTCTGCTTAAAGACACTAATTTTAAAATACTGAAATAATTCATTGGTAGAGTATTTAGACTTATTTGAACTTAACATCAGTTTCTATTAAGCCCTGAAATAAAACAAACTATCTAGCACAAAAATAATCAGACTTAATGGAGGAATAAGATGGACAATTCTAAAAGAGATTTCAGGACAACTTATCACAAGGGCCACAAAAAACAGGGTGAAAGCAGGATAGGGGAAAAACTCAGTAATAGCAGGGCAAAGCACATTCTGATCTGGGAAGAGAGACCTAATATTGAGAAAAGTGATTTTTGTTTTTTTCTTCTCATCCACTGGGGACAGTACACACATACAGAGAAACAAAAACAAAAAAAACCAAAAAACCAAAAAACAAACAAAACAAAAACCAAACAACAACAACAAACAAACAAACAAACAAAAAGGGTTTGTTTTATTTTGCACAGCATGGAAGTATTGAGAACCAGGGAAGCCTCACACTGAGAATGTATTTAGCTAAGGTAAAAATGAACCTTGCTGATCTCAAATCCACCTGAAGATGCAAGATTGGTGCTGTTCTCCTCTGCTGGGGACAGTCTCACAGCAGCTCCTGCTCTCACAGGTTTTCACCTTCCCATCTCCCAGCAAAGTTCATCCTCTTCACTCCAACAAGCAAAGGGGAGAGAGCGAAGGAGCAAAGGCCAAAAGGCAACAGAAAATCTCATTAACAAGAAATTTACTCTTCAGTTCTGGACTCATTCAACATAATATGACAAGATCACTGAGACCAACTCAGCTTGGTCTCAACAGAGATGATATTAAAAAGCACAGAAAAGGATTAAATTATTGATTTTATTTTCTTTTTATTTTCTTCAATAGATTTCTCAAATCCTTTTGTAGTTTAAGATATCAACAGCTTCTTCTACTAAATATGATATTAATGAGACCAAGAATTCCTCATGAGAATTACAAAGTAAATGGTATCCTAGGGTTTAAATTAGATTTCTAATTCATCCTATTCACTAACTTGCCTGCTTTGAGATAAATCCATTTAAGTGAATGCTGTCTGGCCTTTCACAGTTCTTGGAACTCCATTTCATAATCAGGCAACAGAGCCTTATCAGGCATTTCCTCACCCTTAAGTGCAGTTCGAATGCTTATTTGTAAGCTGGGTTATTTCCCTACAGCGTAACAAAACCAGGTTTAATAATGTTTTTGGTGTCAGGATGCAGCAGACCCAGCAGTGGGGATGTTCCAGGGCAGGCTGGGGGCATTCCCTATCCCAGGGGAAAAAACTTCCAGAAAGAGAAAATGTCCATCTCACTAAGTGGAACAAAACCATCTTTGCCTACAGGGTAGCAGCCTGATGAGGAGAACTTTGGGCTAAAAAGGACTGAGGAGGAAGATGATGACCTGCAGGATTAGATATTAGAGAGAAATTCTTCCTTGTGAGGGTGCTGAGCCCTGGCACAGGGTGCCCAGAGAAGCTGTGGCTGCCCCTGGATCCCTGGAAGTGTCCAAGGCCAGGCTGGATGGGGCTTGGAGCAACCTGGGACAGTGGAAGGTGTCCCTGCCCATGGCAGGGGTTTGGAACAAAATGAGCTTTAAGGTCCCTTCCAACCCCAACCATTCCATGATTCCATGATTTCTATGTTTGAGGAAAGACAAAATGATGCCTGCTGTGCTTTTTCTGTCAAAGTGAGGTGGAACTGGAAAGATTTGAGAACTCTGCAAAAACAGACACCCTTTTGCAGGATGTCACCAAAGGTTTTGTTGTGACCATTTCTTCACAGGTTTCACTGCTCTGCCTTGTGACAGGTCTAAGGACAGGCAGCACATTTTTGGGTTCAGATGAAAGCCCAGCTCGAGGCAGAGTCCCAGCAGGGAGCTGCCATGGGCAGTGGCACAGCCAAGGCTCTGCTGCTCCCTTTCCTCATCCCAGCACCCTGGAGGATCTGCCTGGCAGCTGTGGCTGCTGCCCCTGGGACAGGAGTTACAGCAAAGCTGCAAAGGGTTTTCCTGAGGAGATGCTCTGTTGAGAAGTGTCTGCCTTCACTGCTCTGCTTCTCTGACAGCAGCAGGAGCACAAGCCTGACTCCCTGAGGTTTTTTTCTCTTCTATTTAGTTTTTCTGCTGTTTTCTCCTACTTTTTCCTTTTTGCATCAAGCTCAGACCACCAGGGTGCCTTCTCTTCTGCTGCACATCAGTATTACTCTGCCTGAACACAGAACACTCCAGACACTCTCAAGTCCAATTCTGTTGTTTCTTCTTTAAGGAAAGAGGCTTTTTTTTTTTTTTCTCCCCACCTGGGCTTTAATTCCAGTCCTTCATAAATTTTGCCTATTGGAAGAAATATTAACTTTCAGGTTCTGGAATGAGGAAGATTTTGAGGTTTTCCAGAAAAGCTGCATGCCATTTTTTGGCATTTCCAGCAGTAATTACACTATCTATGGCACATCTTTTCACCATGTGACTCTAACACAGTGTGAATGTGTATATTTTACATCCTAAAAGACACCCAAACCCTTTCTTTCCTGTTTCCTAGGATACAGCCACGCAATCCTTTTCAGTTAAGCAGTGAGCAGTTTAGTTTCCATTATGCTAAAATGATCACCATAATTCAGAAAGTCCTCCCTGGAAGAATTACATCTCTTTCAGAAAACAATGCGTTGAAAAGTATAATGTATAATTACCTTTTTCAGAAAGAAAATGTTTTTTTGTTTTTTTTTTCCCCTTCTCTCTTTTACCAACTGAGAAGTAGAACCTCCAGAACATTGTCAGCAAAACATGTTGGTCTGTCAAAACTAACACATTTCACTGGGTTCTATCAGCTTTTATGACATTTTTAGGCAAAGAAAGAAGACTTCCAAACCTTCCTGATCTTTTCACAACCACAGTTATTGTGCTGGATACAAAGCCATCAGGGATGGTTTTTTTTACCCATTTTTTTGCAGGTTTTTTTTCACTGGAAGATCCAGCCTTAACTTCAAATCACATTCTGCACTTCCACAGAAAAAAAAGAAAGTCAGAAAGAAAAAAATCCCCAACCAAACCCATGGGTTTCCATCAGAAAACACATTTCCCAAAACCACTGCAGGCAGGGTGGAAATAAATCAAAGTCTTTTATTTCTTGCTAAAGAAAACATTTGTACTCCAATAAACTTTGCCCAGGAACATTGAAATGATTAGGGCAATACATTACAGCAAGTAATAGAAACTGTTTTCTATTGGATTATCATGAAAGGCAGACAGTGCTAAATCTAAGATAACCATAATTTTCCAGAAAGGAAGAATAATAGACACTATGGAGGAAAATAACTCACCTTTATTTTTTTTCCCCCCCCTGAAGCTTCTCTTTGGCTGATGATGTCTCCATGGTCTTGGAGCATCCTCTGCTGTCTCACAACTCTAAACCCACTCATGGCACCAAGACTGTGTCTGCTAATAGAGAACAAAGCTTTTTGTGGTGCTCCCAAAGTACCTGCTTCCCACTCTACCTACAAAGCCACAAAGGGTATATCAGCCAAATTTCAGAGTAGCCACAAACCAGCTCTTCTTCATCCTGGAAACAATTCCCTAATTTTTCCAAACAGTCCAGTTTTCCATCTCTACAATCCAGCCAAGAAAAGGACTAACAGGATTTCATGTGAAGATATTGAAAAGGGTCTTCTGAACTTATCAAACTTAACTTCCTCTTCTTTTATTTTTCCTTCCCCCAGATTTACCCTCCAGTTCAGCACTTTTTGGATTTTTTTTCCACTGACAAAAAGTGCTCATCATGTTCCAGCATGACTTGCCAATCATAAGTACCATCAACAAAGGAAAATTGGCAGTGCACATTTCCTCACCTGATTCATGTGTGGCCACTTGTTTTTTTAGGTTTCCAGGTGAGCTTTCAACCCATGCATTTCTGATGAATCATCATCTTTTTGAAGAGGACAGCCTAAATCAGAATTGCCAATATTCCCAAATACAGGAGACATAAAATTGTCAGTGCTCCATTAAAATGTAGGTAACACCCTGTATTTACAATGCCCCAGCTTCCTCCCACTTCCAATTCAGGTTTATCAAGTATTCAGGAAAAATATTATTGCACCAAATTAATAAATGATATATTTATCATGCAAGTATGAGAAAAAAAGATGTAATTAGCTTTTCACTGTCTTTTCCATATCAATTCTGAAAGAACTGAAAGTTGCATATTCTTTTTCTCCATTTTTTTTTAAACATCAATCCAGTTTTTTTAATTTCTGTATTCTTGGTTCAACGAATTGATTTATCAAGACTTCATTTACCCACATTTCACTTCTTGTCATGCTGTCTCCAACCCACAAAAAGCTACTGTGTGTATCTACCTTCTCTTCCTTTAGGATCCTTATCAAGCCTGACTTTTACCACAAAAATAATTAGCCTGAAGATAGCTGATTCTTTCAGAAGGAGACATGTCATCCCACACCCTTTATTGTTGCTAATTTCATTTGCATAGTGATCAGGGAATTGCCAAGGCTGTCAGAGAACAGGTTGATATTAAAACATCCTGGCAAATATCAGTCTGGGTAAATTGCTAGTGATAATTTAGGTGTTCTGGGTGGGGTTTCTGAATGAATAAAAGGGGTGTCCCCAACTGCTTCTGATGAGCTATTCCCCAGGCTCAAAATGCTTAGAAAAATTCACAAAGTGGAAATTATGGCTAAGGGCTCTCAGAGGATAATTTATATGCTCAGAATTGATGCCGTGTGGAGGGTTAGGATTTAAGATTTTAGAAGCAGAGATAGCTTAACAGTGACAATTCTTTATAAGGGAGTAATTTCACCCACATTTGGAAACATTCAACAGCTGACTCAAAAAACCTGTTAAAACAAAAAAAAAAAAAAAAAAAAAAAAAAAAAAAAAAAGGGGGGGACGGGGGAAATAGCATTATGTCTTTGCCTCATCAGTGTCTGATTTATTCACTAGACCATGTCATCTTTTCCACGTTAAGTCATTCCCTTTTCTTTCAAGACAATAATTCACCATTAATAATGATTAGACATCACTCTGGAAAGGTTAGAAACCCAGCCTCACTGGGAATGCAAAAGAAATTTCTACTAAAAAATGGTACTTACTCCATTGGAATGTCAGAGGAGAGAAAGAAGAAGAGGAGGCTGTAAACTGAAAGAGTTTTTATTGATATTAAATGAAACTACTTATATGAGCACTGTTTGTTGTGTTCCAGCTAAAAGTGGGAACCTCTCTAGAGCAAAGGAACTAAGTCCATCCTGAGGCTTCATGCATGGATCAAACCACCATGGGATGCTGAATTTCATCACAAGAAGAAGAATGGAATGGAAAAAAGAAAAAAATCACATTATTCCAGCCAACTATTTACTCATTCTCTCATTGTGCAGAGGCCAGGGGCCTCTCAGAACACAGTCCCCCAGTAACAAAGGAGGAATGATCCACAGGCTGAGTGATCTCTGAGTTGGCCAACACTGACAGGCTGTGTCTGCCAGCAATGCTTTTAGGAACAGTGCTAAAAATCATCAGGAAAAGAAGTAACTTTCTCACTGATTTTCTTTCTCATGCATATAAATCACCATAACTGCAGAATTTAGAACTGTCAATCCAAGATCTTCCTTGTTCAACAAAGCCACAGCAATCAATAGGAGCCCTCACAAAGTAGAGATGCAGTCATTTGGTGGGAGGAAAGTAAGGAGTGAAAGTAATTTAAACTGGAAAACAGCCAAGTGAAATGTGGATGATGTGAAAGGGTGTTTTAGGCTCTAACCCACTTTTTGAGGCCCTCAGGGACTGCTTGGAAGACCTTTTAGGACACTGAGCCATTTTTGCTGGTATCACAGGTGACTGTTCTGTCACCATTTTCTCAAATTCTATCTCCTCCTGAGGATTATTTCTTGCAGATCATTATTCCCAATTGCAATTTTTGTAATATTCTCTTTTCATCTGACATTTGTAAACTTTCTTCTATTCACCAGCTTAAAGCTCTTCCTTGGTAAGCTTGTACCCATTTTGTAAAATTTCAGTGTTATTCATTACTTTAAATAAGCTGTACTTTGCTTTTTTTAACAATCTGATGTTTATTCACATAAAATGAAAAAAATAAATCTCATCTACTTGACTGCTGTTTTGCTTACATCTCTCCCTGGCCAAAATTCAGGGTAACAAAGATTAGAACTTACCTAAAGCTGGATTAATGATTAAAAGCTTTCAAAAATAAAGGCCTTTCTTAAGACAAATGAAAAGCTCACCAGAATTGCTACTGACTGCTGTGCCTAGCATGTTCTTTTGTATTAAGATCACTTCTGTGTTTTATTTCAGTGGCACAAGGGAAATGGCTTTATATGGAATCTGGCCCTTACAAAAACAAACGAAACCATCCCAAACTAATTAAAGTAAATGTCATGAGTTTTCTGCTGCAATTATTTCAGGTGTTTTGTTTCCATATGCAAACTCAACTACTAATCAGCTGCTCATTAATCTTAACTATCTTTGTATGTCATCTCCATGCATCTTAAACACATGAATAAACAAGCCAAATTGAAATGCAATGGGTTTAGGTTATCTACTTCTTGGAAAAATTAAATGAAATTAAATTTAGTGCACCAGTTTGCACATGTGGATATAAATGAGTGTAGCGGGCAAGAAGTTCACATGAAACTGTTGCAGCTAAACCCAGTCAATATCAGCCCAAATTTACAAATATAAATTTTGTTAGTCAACTCCAATAAATCTATAATTGTTGGTGTAGCCATAACAGATGAAATCTTCCTCTGAGCAGAAGGATATGAATATACGAGGATTTCCATTATCTCCTGCAGCTCAACAATTGCTGCTCTACTTACTGCTCCACTTCTGCATCAGCCAAGTCCATCCATAGAAATGACTTTGCTTCCTGAGGGCTTTTTTTAAGTCTTGAGATCAGACCTGCAGAGGAAAGGAATATCATAAAGGAAAGAGGAAAATCTCCCTGTCTCTGCTCCCTCTTGTGGTATCAGCTTTTCAGTTCACAAGGGAAAAAAACAAAGTACAACAGAGGACTACAGCAGCAATTTAAGGGTTTCTTTATCTGTGCATTTCCCTGATTCTTTGCCTCTCTGATGTCTTAGAATGGAATTGATATTTTTTTTTCCTTCTCTAGTTTCCTTTCTATTCACTTGCATGTGCCACAGGGTTAAAAGCTATGCACCTCTGTTTTTTGTGAAATTAGCTGTGAGTCATGGGGGCATGGCAGTCTTGGCAAACAGAGAGTGCATTCAGGACAAAAAGCAAATGCAGCTGTAAAAGACAGCCAGTGGGAGAAAATCAAGCAGGAGAAATTACACTGCTTTAAAATGAGGAAAAATAAAGTGCATTTAAAATTAGGAATGTGAATTAGAAAATCCATCTGGGCTCAAATCTCTGCAAGTTTAAGCACAGGTGTTCCTTTTAACAGCAAAACTTCACAAAACTCTTGTACAGCCTCCACAGAAACTGCACTGATGGGGGGCTTGTCACTCCTCCCTTATGACATGGGATCCCAGCCTGTCATCCACAGAATCCTGGGGTCACAGGGTCATTAAGGTTGGAAAAGCCCTCTAAGGTCATGGAGTCCAACATTAACCCAGCACTAGAACAAACATGTCACTTTGTGCCACATCTCCACGATTTTCAAGCACTTCCAGTCATGGTGATCCCAACACTTCCTTGGGCAGCATGTTCCCCCTTTCCAGTGTAGAATTTTTTCCTAATGTCCAAAATAATCCTCTCCTGGCATAACTTGAGGCTGTGTGTGTGAGTACAGAGGAAAGGTTTCCCTCCACCACAGCCACGATGTCCTCACACATTCCCTCTTCATGCCCTGCAGGACAAACTGGCTCTGCATTTTTAATCCAGATTAAACCAGCAAAGTGGCACTGGTGCCACTGGGGATCCAGAGGGACCAGCCCATCCATTCACAAAGCCAGCAGGGCTTTCATGATCCTCTCACCCAGCCTCATAATTGATCTTCCATGTGCCTCACATTAGCAACAAACCACCTGGAAACTCCCTTGGAAAGCAAACCCAGGCATTAAAATTCAGCTGCAATACGCTTGAATGGGGATATCAGAAGGATTTAGACTATATCCAGTTTAGATTGTAACTTTTGATACAGTGCCTTTGGGAAATATATGTAAAGCTGTTAATATTTTAAAAGTTAAATAAGGTACATTGTATTGCTTGAAAGTACTGAAAGAAAAAACCCCAACCAAACCCAAATTGCCCGTGGCTACACTCTGTGTGTTTTATCAGTTACTTATTCCTCCCATAACATGCAAAAGGAATTGTTGAAAGCAGCTGACACAGCTGACCTCGTGCTAATTAAAAGAGCTTTTAGAAAATAAATTGCAGGATGGTGGCTTGGTGAGTAAATTGGTTCGCAGTTGGAAAATTAAAAAAAAAAAATCTGAAAAAATACAAGAAGAATTGAGTAAAAGGAGGGAAAAGAGTTTATCTTCCTAGAGGATAGAAAGAGAAAAAGTCACCATTAATAATCTGATTAGCTCAACCAGTCTGGCTCGGGCTGCTCTGACCTGTCCTCTGCAGAAGTGCTGCATCACTGAGGATAAAGGCAGTGCTGTGCTGATTGAATTAAAGAAAATTGCATCACTATTATAGTGGCAAACCACTTAAGGCAAATGATTTTACAGTTTCCTAATGCATTTTATTTTCTCTGACAGGGAGGATCAGATTGCTTTTTTCCATGATATATGGCACATGAAAGTGTTTTTAGCTACAGCATTTACACATTTTGGGCAGCTTTTCTCTCTGTCACTTGAGCAGAGATGTTGTCACAGACTCTGATTATCCCTGGCCATATTATGAAGGAAATGGTCTACAGGACAGAAAGTGTTTGAAATGCTTTAGTCCATAAATCCAAGGCAGGAAGCCTGAACTCTTGGATGTCAAGGGAAGGATTTTCTAAATAAAATCCTTTAATATTTAGAGCCTCAGATTAATGCTGCTGTCCTGGAGCCAGCAAGACTCCCACTGTTCACTTCAATGAGAGCAAGCAGCAGCTTTAGGTGTGACTGAAGCTTCTGTTCACTCCAGATTATTTTTTATCATTACTGCTGGATGAGCAGCAAATCTGCTGAGTGCCAAATGCATGGGCACAGGGAATTCCAAGTGGATACATCCCAAAGTTCAGTCCCTGTGCAGAGAAAGGACACAACATGGGGCACAGCCAGCCCCAAGTTTGGTTTCCAAGCTCTCCTTGGAGGCCTGGTGGGGCAGAGTGGCAAGAAAACTGCAGAGCACACCCAGGACACGTCCCCAAGACGGGTTGTGTTGTTTTAATCAACTAAAAACGAGCTCCAACAAAAATCTTATGGATCTTTGTCTTGACTAACAGGATGTTCCTCACCTGGGAATACAATGGGGTTTGCCTGGCAATTTCTTCTTCTAAAAAAGTACTTATATATTCATTTTTTGCCACTGAGAAAAGTGATTGCTTTATGGATATTTTTAATGTATTCATTTTAACTTGAAAAAAAAATCCATTTCCCCTTTATATTCACTTCTCCTTTTATCTTCTGTGTTCTAGAAATACTGGTGAAAACCCTAAACTGTTCAAACAAATACACTCATTTGAGGATAAGAGAATTACCATTGTCATAATGTACTACTTGCATTCTAATTTATTTCTAATGATTATGTATTATTGTAGTAACAGCAATTACAATACTAGAAGACTTTCAGCCAAACTTGAAACACTCTTGATTACTCAAATTTAACACTTGCACTTCTGCATTTCTGGTTTTATGTGTTTAATATGATACTGTGTTCTTTCTTTCCAGCTAAAGGTGGGGCTTTTCAATGATTATACTGTGATTCTTGGTGAATCAAGAAGAAGAAGAAAAAAAAACAAAAACAAACAAACAAACCAAGAGCTGTCAGCCAGAGTGTTGAATGAGCTGAATTCCTGATGAAGTTTTGGGTTTTTTAAGTGAAGAAATATTAAGGACTTGGACATTATTATGGCCATTTGGATTTGAGCTTCCATGTTTTGCTGTGCCCAGTTCCACAAATCCAGTGCATCCACAACCCCTGAGCCTTCATCTCTAGTGTGGTAACTGTGGTCAGGATAAGGGGAAAAGAGGGAGAAGCCACCAAGATGTAGGATGAAGAAATGAAGACCTGAAAAGGCAGTGCAACCTTACCTATGTAATAAGAGAATTTAACAGAGAAGCATTTATAATTCTTTCCACGTGATTTTACACCATTTCCATGTCCAGAATCCTCTTTAAAACTATTTAGGTGTCCTGGAACAACCTGTTCTCCATATCAAAGTCCCTGGGAAGTAAAGACAATTCAGGGTCAATCCCAAACCAAGCTAGAGCCACTTGCTGAGTTAAATGGAAATGGCATAATAAAAAGACAAGAGTTAGAGTGAAAAAAACAAAGAAATTGTACAAATTGGCTCCAGACCAATTTAAATGGAGTCCAGCCTCATGCACCCTTAAACACCTGGAGAATAATGGACAGTTTCACACTGAACTGGAGATGTTACTGCAAGTGCAAATCTCAAGCTGGAACAAAAGTTTCAAAGTTTCCCACAGAGTCTTATGTTAACTTGAATAATACTAAGAAAAAGAGTTGACTGAGCTGCAAGAAATTGTCAGGAATAGTCAGAGCCTTCACCCCAGGTAAAGGATAAGTACAAATTCTCCTCTGTGGCACCTGGTAAGTAATTAGAGACGTTCTGGAGGTACTCAAGCAGTGACATTTGCACAGACCATTGGGATCATGCACCTTTTCTGTTTAGTACAGGGAAACTTTATCTCTAAAAGCTCATTATTTCAGAGCACTCAGAACTATAGGGCAGGACTTTATAGATAAGAGATTTCTTACCTGGGCTGTACTCTGCAAACCAAAGTCTCAAAATCTATGTCAGTATTTGGTCTAGCAGTAAATACAGGGAATGCAAGTGGAAAAGCTGCTGAAAATAACCAAAGGGACTGTGTTACAGAATAGGTTTTGTTTTTTTTTCTGGGGAAAAATAAATACTTCATAATAACATTGACAATGTCCTGAAAATTCCTTGGCGTTTGCAGAATTACAATTGACTTTTAAAGTGTGTTGTTAGAACAGCCTTGCAGGGGGAGATGTTATCTACATTAACATCAAAATAAAATTGTGCAATTACATAATTCTTAAATATATATATATTCTTTAAAAAAGCACAAAAGAAAAGTGTGAAAGGAAAAATAGAAATAATTTAAGTTCTTTTTTTTTCCTTTGGAATATTTCAGTCAGTTAAATATGTCTCTGAATTTCCTCTAGTTACCACAAGTTACTCTCACATGACCTCAGAATTTTCTTTTATTAAAATTCTGTTTAGATTACCATTTTCTATCAGTAACAGCTCTAAGCAAAGTTTCAAAATGCAGGTTTTTTTCAACAGAAAATTTTAAATTTATTTTTAAAACTTTTTTTGTTAAAAATATTTGGAAACTAAGACAAATAATGGTGTTTTGTGACCCAGAGAATTATTGCACTTTATGTGGTTCTGCTTTAAGCATGCTCACTGGACAGAATCAATAGTGCTTGACTGTTAGCCTGTTTCAAGTGAATAAAAACACCTTTTATTCAAACAATAGCAAATAGCTCCCTGGTGATAACATTGTTCCTCATCTTCTGCTCATTCCAGAGCTATTTGCCTGAAATGCAAAGTTTTCCTAATATTTAATTACATTTTAACAGAATTCAGCCTTTTTATTCTAATATTTGGAAAATTTTCTTTTAGAAACACAATTTTTAAGTGTTTTTAATAGACTTAATTCTCCATTCTGTACAATATGAAATGATTATGGGAATGATATGAGTTATCACATTTCTCTGATAGTTTATTTTGAGAGCTCTTACTGTAGGAGTTAAGATTTTTCTGTATTATTTCCCCCTTTCATATTGGAATTTCTCTGGCATATTTTGGATGGCTTTCTGGTACACAAGACAAAAAATACATTGCAAAAAATGCAAGAAAACCTTTTTGTTGCTCTCCAAAATAACAACAATTAATAATTTCATCCTAAATTTGATTTTATGACCTGCCTGTATGCTATTTAACAAGTTCCCTTACTCCCCCTGCACTTTCAGTCTTGGAAAGCTTTGTGAAAGGAATCTTTCACTGGAAATATACATTTGAAGATGCAACTTTATAAACTCCATATTAGGACTCTGTCACTGCATCCTGAATAAAAGACAGTCCCTGCTCCCAGCCCCTGGTAGTGCTCACAAAGGCTGGAGGATCCATTCTCTGACAGGGTGGGTGACATCAACCTGCTGTGATTAAATCCTGTTTGATGGCATGTTTCAGTGTCACCCAGCAGTCCCTTCAGTTTAGGCAGTAAAAAGCAGTAAATCAAGAACAGGGAAATCAAGGGAACAGGGCATTCCCAGGGGCAAATCCCCCCCCTCCCCAAACAACCAACCAAAAACAACAACAAAACCAATCAAACAAGCAAAAACCAAAACAAATAAATGAACAACAAAACCAAAAACACTCAAATAAGCAAAAAACCAAAACAAATTTTAAAATCAACAAAAAACCCAAAACCAACCAACCAACCTAAAAAAAAGGCACCAAAAAAAAACCAAAACCAAAAACAAACAAACAAAACCAACCAACCAACTAAACAAACAAAAACCTCCAAAATTTACTCCTTGAAAGGTATTTCTTTCCAGAATTGGAGTTTAAGGCTCAGGGGCTAACAGCTTTGAAGACAAAATTCAAAATTTCAGCAGGTCAAAATATGCCAACCATCAGTGAAAAAATCTGTGTTAGAACGAGGGTTCAAACCTGTTTGCCTTCTCCTAAAGCAAAGCTGTCTTCTCATAAAGAGAATGGTATCACTGAACTTAAAAAAAAAAAAAA
>VXBI01011677.1:585645-645042 GCA_013397375.1 Toxostoma redivivum
CTTTTCAGGCTTATTTTTTAAATTACCCAATTCCTTCCTCTCTTACCCTCCCACCAAAAGCCTTTTCTCAGATTCTTTGCAGAGGTGATGCCCCTTAATGAACCTCCTTTTCCTCTGGATGTACCTGGCCAGGTGAAGAGCCATTTACTCAGTAATAAATTCCATCTCAAGTGAAGTCTGTGGGCAAACTGCTGTGTTACCTTTATGCCCTGGGCAGGTAATTTTGTACATTTCTGGGTCATACAGGGGAATGTTGTACAAATTCTGCAGACTGACCCTTGATGCAGGCTTTGGTGCAGTTTTCCCTAGCACAGGGGTGCATAATGAAACCCCTGTGAGCACAGTAATCCACAGCCCCAGCTATCACCACAGCCCCATTTATCACCACTGCTGTTGCTTTCAGGCTTCTTTTTTAATACCAGAAGTTGATGGCTTCCATATTTCTGAAACGTGTTTAAAGCTGAGAATAAATTCACCTGAAAGAAGAGAGGGGAAAAAAAAAAGCAGAAAGTCAAAGGAAAGTAAAGGAAGGCAGAAAATCTGACAAAGCTGTAAGTGTGCAATGGTAATTATCCACTTTTAATATTAGCCTCAAGCCTGTAATTCTCTGGAAAGATCCCCAGAAATCCATAGGAAATAGGACTGTACCTGTTCATAGGTTAAAGAACACTGTGATTAGAAATGCAAATGCAGTTTGGATGGAAATCACCATCCCATCTTGCCTGACACTTTCAATTCTTTCCAAAGGTTCCAAAGACCTATGGAAAGAAGCTTTAGTCAAGGAACTACTCAGCTGGAAACAAGAATGGTTCCTTAACACTTCACTACTCATTACTGCCTGCTGGGATGTTGGTACTGAAGGAGCCTGGATAAGCTGAAGTGCCCTTAGTCTTTGGATATTAGCAGTTTCCTGAATTGTTTCAAGCATCTGCTAGAGTTTAAAGTGTTCCCAAACCCATTCTTTATTGCCCTGGTGTGCTGGCTACCTAGAAGCCAAAAAATGCAGCTATTGTGTCTTAAACAAGTACCAGTCATGTTTGATCCTGAGCATTTCCAAAGTGTCAGGGTGCAAAACAGCTGTTTCCCCAGTATTTGCCTTTCTAAAAGGGAAAAAAAATAGTAGTGATAATGTATCCCTTTCAAAAATAATTAGCCATTTGGGGAATTGATGGTTTCTATATTTAAGTTTTTGAATCAAACCCGTTGTGATTTGCAGGGAGCAGAACATTACACGTTCTGGTAGCTGGATAATAGGATCTGTACGCTGGGGACTTTTCTGTCTGTCCCCATGCACAGATGTTCTTGTGGCAGGAACCACAGGGGGGATAAAAATCATCTGTTTCACAGGAACACCAAGAAATTAATGGGCACAAAGACCTCAAAAACAATGCTCCTAGCTCAAGATAATGACCCATTGACAAAACCACATTTTGGGAGAAAAAAAGTGATAACTTGTAGTATCTCTGTCCAGGGATTAGAATGTCCTTGGTTCTGTTCCCAGGGCTGACTGGCCTTCTGAATGATTGTCAGTCACTTTGCAGCTCTATGTCCCAGTTCCCAATTTTACAAATTATTCTAGTTCTTTGTAACACACCCATTGAGATCTGCTGATAAAGTCCTTTTATTCTTGGTAATAATTGCAGAGCTTGCATTATCATCTTGTGCATGCAGGAATTTGCACACACCTCACTGAACGACAAGTGTTTATCCAGCACTGGTTGTAGTAGCTTCCCCTGAATGTCCTGCCATGTCTTCCTGTTGATCTGCCTCTGTCATTATCTCACTTTTTTATTCATGAGGACCTAGTTCTGACAACTGTTATTCCGGTTTATAAGTGTTTGGACAATGGACATCCTAAATTTTGGCTTTACTTTTAATTTCAGTATTAGGGATTGGGGCATCTGTCACTGGGGAGAGGCTGAGAGAGCTGGGACTGCTTGACCTGGAGGAATTAGGGCTCAGACGTGTCTTTCCAATGCATGTAATTAGCAGTGGTGCTCAGAGATGGGGGGACAGGCACTAGTCATGCTGGTCACGGGGGGGACACTGCTCTGGAAACAGTGACAGCAAGAGGTGTAATGGGGAGGGTGAGATCTTGTGAAATGCAGCCCCTGACACGAGCAGAATAACATGAGTTCTGACTGCCTGGCTCCCACTGAAGTTTTTTAAGTGGCTGAAAAGTGACAAATTGCTTTAGGGATGTGCAGAGAGGACCAGCATGGATCCAGCCCTTTTTTATTACACAGAAAGTAATTACAAAATCCCACACCTTTCATTTTCTTGAATCCATTGCCAGTTTTGGTGTGTGTTTGTGTGATGTTGTGTTGAATCAATATGTCCATTGAGAGTGCAATTCGTTGTACCTCATGGAGTCAAGAACTGAGAAATTTTGAGAATATTGGTGTGTGCTTCTAATACACACATTTGGGGTTTTTTACATTTTTATAATTATGTAATTTTTATCTTCCACACTCTCAACCTGAAAGAAGTAGTTCAAGCAATATAAACCTTCTGGCCCTTTTCTCTTTCCTAGTTTATCTTTTAAATTAATGAAATTTTTTGATGGAAAATGAGCTGCATGTAAAGGAAGTTAAGCTAAATGCTTGCTGTATATAATGTGATTAGGGGAACACAATTCTACTATTTTTATATAAATTCACCTTAAATGGGAAGAAAAGCCTCTGGATTCTGTAGTAACCTACAAGAACAAACTAAACCAGTCAGCACCCTGTAGATCTGTCCTCAAAGACAGATTTGCTCCCCTATAATCTCCCTGTTTAATTCATTTTAGTCAGAAATATGGCACAGACAATTTAAGAGACCTGAACATCCACAACACCCACATGCAAACTTTCCAAGAATGTTTTATTTCCTTTTCTCTTGTTTTGCCTAAGCCTTTCCTGCCTCACTGCAGGGCTGACTTTTTCAGCCTGTCCTGCCAGGAATAATTGCACAGCTTTAAAGGATTTGCAGAACACTTGCTCAAGATTTGACACCACTATATTAGATCTGATGATAAACATCACACCCAGACCTTACTTCCATATAGCCAAATAAACAAGATCATAAAGACTATTTGCATTCTTCCCACCTGGCTCACTTCCCCCTTTGAATTACTGCTGTGCTCTGTGTTTGCTTTAGTTTAGGCAGTCAGGCAAGGATTATATGCCTCAGTGCAAGGCATTTGAATTTCTTTACATTTACCTGGGGTGGGTGTCAATGTTACAAATCAGAGTTGTTCTGTCTGGAGAAAACTGATCGCAGCTCCTAATGGTGGGAGGGAAAGCCTGTGCAGGGATGATTATCAGTGAATCAGAGCATCCTCACAGGGATGATTATCAGTGTGTCCTCTGGTGCTTTTTCTCCTATTTTTACTGGGAAGTTTCCACATAGGTTATAAAGTCAAACAAAGTTTTCATTTTCTAGGAAGGAGACTGATTTATCCATCTTGGAAGACAAGTTCTCTGGCCTCTGTCTATAGCTGGTGGACACACAGGAACAGCAAGGGAAACCCTCATAGTGTGAATCATCAGATTTGTTTTTAATGGTTTGGATTGATACATGAATATGTCCCAGCCTGAGATGAGGGGATGCAGGGAGGGTCTAATGACCATGTCTACCTCTGATTGCCCAGGACAGCACATTCAAGTTGATCCTTTCCTGTCTGAGCAGTGGAAGTGCTCATTAGTCAGAGCTGGAGGCAGTGAGCATGGGATTCAGGAGGATTACCCCAATCAGCCAGGCAGGATTTTTAACAAAAGACAATAAACATCTCTTCTATTAACGCTCATGTCTGGGCAAAACAGGTGAGGTAAGCAAGGCAAACCCTTCTGGGGATGTGTGTGAAGAAATTGGGTTTGTTTTGCAGGTGCATCAATTCATTTCTGTGTTACATCCTGCAAATCAGCTTTAATTTACACCTTTCTGTGTTGCACCAGACTGCAAATCATCACTATTTCTGAGAAGCTGGTATCATTTTCAGATGAGTTGCTCTATCAGATGAGATCTGATAAGGCCTCCTGGCCTTGTAAAGATGGAGTGTGGGGGACAGTGGTTAAACAAGTGAAGTCAAATTCACTGAAGAGCTGTGACCAAATCTGTAGTTTAAATCATGACGTAACTTGATTTCTGATTTTTTGTCTTTGTGGCCTTAGGTCACTGTGTTCCTATTGAATCTTTAAAAAAACCCAAAAAAACAACAGCAAAAAAATTAATACGGAAAGTCTTTTACAAGTGCTTTACTGCAAAAAATGTGTAACAAGGAGAAGAGCCATAAGCTGGTTTAAAACTTAATCCACTAAATTTACCTTTTATTTCTATTGCCATAACTATCAAACACACACTGTGCTTCTGATAGAAATGCTCTAAACTTTCTTTAAAAATTTTCCAGAGTGCCTATTATTTTATTTTTGCATGGATAGTTATAGCAGCATTAATCCTAAATAACAGGAGATGCTCAAAGCTACCATCTACCAAACTTAACAACCCATGCTAATTGTTACTTTGAAGTCATCTTCTTGACTTTCTGAAAAATGGCACATAAAATGGGCAGGAAATTACTTATATTTTCTTTCACACAGCTGTAAAACATACATGTGTGATGGAGACCAGCAATTAGATTAAGTTCTTAAGAGAAGGGCAGTGTCACTCTTTGCTCTTGTGAAAATCTTTCAAACATAATTCAACTTTGATCCATCATTGACAAAGAAAATTGCATATTCATGGGGAATTTGGATGCCTGGATGTTGCTGCAGTGAGAAGTGGCACAACTGTCCTCAAGGAATGGAATTTTAGGAGCTGCAGTTCCAGTGTGGGCATCACATTGCAGCAGGCACCATCCCTGTGGCAGCCCTTCTTCCTTCTGCACTCAAGGATTAGCATCAGGAATTCAGCACCAAAGCCTTTGCAAAAAAAGGATAAAATGGGTAAATATTGGATTATTGGGATCTTAACAGGTTGCTCTTGTTGATTTCTGTCTGGTTTAACCTGCTTTATCTTAAATATAAACAGTGAAATGGATGAAAAGAAAATCAGCCATCCTCATCTCAGATACATCTAGAAAGCCAGAGGCAGACTCTTCAAAGATTTTCACTTCTTTTATTTTTTCTTTTTTTTTTTGTGAAGTTTTTGATTTCAGTTTTTTGGTATTTTTATTGACATCTGTAGCTGCAAAACCTGAGTGTACGCATATTTGTGGAAAATGAGCTTCTTGCCATTAAGCTGCAAACATGTATCTTCATTATACATTTTAATCATTATTTTTTTATTTCAAGCTTTTCCAAACAAAACAAGCTAAAAACAACGTTTAACTTCAAAACAGCAAATGAACCTGCTCAGTTTTAGATCCAAAAGGCTTTGTGGAGGTACTTCCAGTTTGACAAACACTCATGGAGAATTAAACTCGTGACTCAAGGATTTCTTCTTTTAGAAAAAATATTTCATTGTGAGCATCTTCTGATAGTGGAATTTCTCCATGAACCTCAATCCAGAGCTAAAACTTTCTAGATGTAATCACTTACTCTACAACAAACAAATTAAAAATCTTTTTCATGCCTCAATCAAAGCTAAGTACAGATTACAGGGTCCATTCCAAAGAAAATGCAAATTGGGATATAAAACTTATTATTTATTCTTATTTTCTCCATCGGGAAAACCAACAAGGCAACTCAGCCTCATGTCTGTCCTGTCTCACATACTTTTATCACAGCATTCCCTCCTTTTCTGTATTTATGACATTCTGCTGACCCATGGCCATGTGTTTTTGGGGAGCTGATACACCCAGACCCGAGCAAGCAGACAGCTCAGCAGCAGGGTGGTTTTCTTTTATCCACAAGCCCATGCAGGACTTCCATTTTCTCCTTCTCCACTTGATTTTTATGCTGTGATTTACAAAAAAGAAAAAAAAAGAAAAAAAAAAAGAGAAAAACCAAACAAAACAAAACAAAGTGGCATTTCAAATGCATTTCAGAAACTGAGGATTAACAAAATGCCAAGTTCTCTCAAAAACTTAAAGAAGGCATTTTCATATGAAGTTTGAAAAATAATGAAGTGGATTTCCTGATGTTATCTTGCAGTCATTACAACTGCTGGAAATGAAAGAAAAGTATCCTTTAATTTGTGTTCTCGTGGGCTGGAAGCTGCCAGAAGAGATCAGGGCCCTTCTCTCTGCACACTACAACACTGGCACAGAATATGCAATACTTTGTCTTAAAAGATTAGTTCACAGCTTTAACACAAAAAGGCAACTGGTTGAGAGCTCTTGAATCAGAATCAGCCAGGAAAAGGTAAGGAGGGAGAGAAAAGAAATATCAGTACCTCCACCTTGCATGGAGGTGTAGGGAAAAAGGAACTAAATGCCTTCAATTTATCCACAAGGTCTCAAGTGGTATTTAGACATCCTGTGGATCAGAGCAGCACTGCAATTAGAAAACAATCCTTTCTTTGACTGCAATGGAAAGCTATAGAAAAAGCCATCTCTTTTATCAGACATTATGGAATTGAAGAAAAATAAAGCAGGAAATATTTGGATTAGATCAGTTTTCTCTCTTTTATTTTCCTTTTTTTTTTTTCCTTTTAATTTCCTTAAATAACCAATGCTAAATTCTCTTACTTCTTTCAGCAGTTAAAAAGCAAACACATCTTTAGAAAATTTTTGATCTTTTAGGAAGATGACCATTGATTTAAAAATGTTTAAAAATGACCTTCCCAAAAGCTAGCTTCATTACATTGAGACTGATTAATTAAAGGATAAGAAAATTTTTATAACTTTTAGTCTGATTTTTTGTCTGACTTCATTTGTTTCACAGCCCATACAATCCCAGCTTTGTTTTCTTTTCCCAATGTTTTATGTTTTTCTGAAACAAATAGTTGAGAAATACACTCCCTCTTCATCTGAAATAATCACAAGATGTAAATGGAAAACTTTGCTGATTTGTTTGTAGTAGTTGTGCTTACTTTGTTACTTTGCTTACTTTGTTGATTTTTACACTCACAGAATTGTTCCTTGGTTATAATCTTATGCCATATGGATAATTTCAATATATAAACTCTAACTTGTGGTTGCTAATTTCTGTTATTTCTCTATTTGGTGCATTTGAAATACTTAAATGAAAAAAGGTAGGGGAAAGCCCTGGCAGAGTTAATTTGCTCTTTATCATGATGTTTAATTATACACCATAATCAGCTCACTTCTTGATCTTAAATTAGAAGTGTTAGAGTTCAACTAATTTAGCTTTATGTTTCATTTTTCCTCAGTTACATAAATTGATCTCTAAGAACTCCCAACTAAAGAGCTTTTTTCCAGTTTGAAGTATTACTATTAGAGTAACATTGATTAGGATAACAAGAATTAGAATATTAATTATTCTATTTTTTCTAAACCTGTATGGATTTTTCAAATTATCAGAACTATGACAGAAGTCCTGGTTCATGTCTATGTTAGCAGCAGGAGAAACCAGCTTGTAGTAATTGATTACTTTGGCAATAGAGTGTGGTCCCCAAAGGTAACAGCAAGAGAAGCCCTAAATGTATCCTAAGCAGAGCACAGAAGCTGCTGGAGTTGTACTGGAAATGATAAAAAGTGATTTTCACAGACAAAGTGGGATGTGCCCCAGGGTCTGTGCCTGAATATGGTTTATTAATTTAGCAATTAATAATGGATATCCATCTTGCTAAATGGCTTGTATATATCTCCATTATTAACTGTGAATACATTAATAAAGGTGCAATGCCAAGAGCAGAGATGTAGGCAAGCTAAACTTTTCTCTTTATCCTTTTAAATTCACTACTCTGAATGATTTTCCTGGCACAGAGACAGGTCTTTTTTAGATTAGAAGAAACAGTTTTGTGCCTTTTTAGACCAAAAAGAACAGTTGTGTTTCTCTGGAAACAGGAGAGCCTCTGAAATGGTTTGGTTCAGAGGCCAGCACAGGGTTTTCAGGAATGCTCTCCACTGGAATAATCCTGTTCTGAGTCGGTTCAGCACCAGTAGCAGAGAAACTGGGCAAACCCTGAGTCCTTCTGAAAGAGCAATTATGGGACACAGAAGCAAAGAGAGCCTTCAAAAGCCAGCAAAGAGGAAGGATGAGCCCAGCCCAGGGCTCTGTTTGTAGAAGCACTGAGCAGCAGATGTCTGCAGGATAATTTTTGATCCAGGCAAGTGTCTGGTGATGCTTTCCAACAATATTATTACATCTCTGAGACTACTTGCTTCCCATAGCTTCTCAAATTAAAATGTTTAAAGGCTCTGATTCTTCTGTTTGGAGGAGAAGGAATAGTCAGTGGGGAGCGTGTCACAAATGGGATTGCACTGAGGTTAGAGCTGTCTTCTAAAGCAGCACTGGAATTCTGCCCTCAGGGCCTCTCTGGCAATTCCTGAGACAAGTCTGGAAATTGTTTCATGCCAGGTACAGCAACAGTCCTGGGCAGTAGGGAGGGGAAATGCACCTATCCCAATCCAGCAAGGGACCCTTGGGTGGTGATAGCAAATATTTATTCATATAGCACATGCCTGGTGTCCTGACTACCCCCCACCAAACAGAGCAGCCCCTGTGCTGGTAGCCAGGGGGGAAAGAAAGCTGGAGAAGTGAGCTCACAGGGATCTCAGGAGGATCAAATGGTTCAATTTAAAGACCTGCTTCTGGAATAAAATGACTTCTTGCAATAGTTCAGACTAGGGATGAGAAAAGATCAGGAGAAAATCTGAGCAGAGGTCAGGAATGTGCCCCTCAGCAAAGACCAGCTGCACCCTGGCTGTTTGGATCACAGCACAGAATCACTCCAGGAAGGAACTGATGCTTCTCTTCTGTATGGCACTTATGAGAGCACCACTGGAGTTTTGGGTGGAAGAGAACAGTTTGGGAGTTCACATTGCAGAGAAAGTCATTGGCATATGGGGCTGAGTGCAGCACAGGGCAGCTGAGCTCCTTGGTGAGGCTGCCTTGGCGTGCAGGTGTCCAAAACCCTGGACATGGAGCTGCTAGGCCAGTGCAGACTGCCTTTGGAAGACAATTGGGATTGTGCCAGGGCTTAGAATTGATGCCATTGCACTGACAAGGTCTGCACACAGATAGGCAGATTCTACCCAGAAATGTGGAGGAACTGCTTCAGTGAATCCCAGAGTGGTTTGAGATGGAAGGGACCTTAAAGTTCAACCAGTTCCAGCCCATAGAGAATACACAGATGATAGGTCAAGGATCATTATCAGCACTACATTCTAACAGCAGCTTTTTGAAGGAAAATGCTTTCACCTCACAGCAGTATTTGAAATATTCTTTGCTTCATTCCAAGACTTCATGCCAGAGTCCAATTGCTGTTTATGGAGATGATTCCATGGATCCATTCTAACCCTCATTATCAAGCTTCCATAATGCTGCACACATTCAACACACATTTCCTTATTCTTCCATTGTCACTGAATGCTCCTGGTTAAATGCAAAGTTTTTTAAGAGCTGGAATAGCAGCTTTGTGTGCAACACTATTGCTTAATGATTGACGTCCCTCGGGAAGTCAAAGCATTAATATGTTCAAAGTTATAATTTTTCTTTTTTGACCATATTTTTGAAGTGTTTTCTGATATATTTAATGATTTGCAACTGCTTAGGTGGATTTCACTTAAGGTTTTTGAAGGGGAAAAAGCACTACATGAAACTCAGTAGCAAAGTTTATCTTTAAGTGATTTAATTACCTAGACATTGCCCTGCATGAAAATATCAGCAAGAAAAGGCAAGAGTGAAGTGTCATCAGCCCCTGAGACAGCAAGAGGTCACAAATTATTCTTGTTGTCCTTTGAATAAATGATATGACATTTTTCATGGGTCATTAACTTTCCTATAAACTAAAAAGAGAAGATTTTATAAAGGGTTCTACATATCTAGAAGCCTGGTTGTGAAAAAAGGGTGACAGATGTTATGAAAACAGTTGGAAATGTGATCAATGTGTCAAAGCCAAACCACGAAGGGCATTAAGTGCTTTTTTGGCTGTCACGCCCTTTCAATATGTGATGGCAAGTGCTTGGATTTTTTGCTGGTGTTGATAAACATCCCTCTCGCTAAAATAAAACTGCTGTTAAAAAATATGCAAGTTCTCTCTTTGAACTGGAAATATTCAACAATTTCAGTTTTAATGAAGCACCTTTTTACAAGTATGCATTTTTTTTTCTAAAAGAAAAAGAGATGAATCCTAATAAAATGGAATACCCCTCACAGCCAACCTAAAATAAAGATAACTGAGAGCTGCCACACTGAGTTTACTGTTGCATCAGCCTCCAACATATTTGTGCAGGAGTGAAGTGTTGGTGGGAACAACTCTGAGACCAAACAAACTCACACTTCACACTTGAGAAGTTTTGTGAATCCTGCCAGTCTCCGTGGGCTGGGACTCAGTGGATGCACAAACCAAGAGCAGATTTCAGCTGATGGCTGGGATAAAATGCACATTGGAAGGGTGTGCAAAGCAGGCAATTCCCTGCAGAAACTGCTAATCCTTCTGGAAGGAATGCCAGTCTTTTAGCATTAGGCCTCATACATTGTTAATGAAGAGGAGAAACAATTAAATGGGAAAAGGGGGCTATTAAAATAACACTTAATTGTGACAAGTTGATAAAGTGTCCCACCAGCTAATCAATACAGCTTTTGGGAGTCTAACAGCTTTATCAATTTTGCTGATGTCTGCATATCTGCCCGTTTTAAGTTCCTGGGCTACATTTACAGAGTACCAGGGGAGAAAAACTGATATTGCAAATGAGCTGGGACGATGGAGAACCCAGTGGACAAGAATAACAAATCCTTGGTATTTTTGAAAAGCATTTGCATCATCCTGGCTTTTCCCCCAGAGGGTGGCTGGGCACTGAACAGGCTCCCCAGGGCAGTGGTCACAGCCCAGCCTGGCAGAGCTCCAGCAGTGTTTGGACAATGCTCTGGGCACAGGGTGGAGGGTGAGGGTTTGGGGTTGTCTTGTGCAGGGCAAGGCTTGGACTCAACCCTTGTGGGTCCCTTCCAACTCAGAACATTCTGTGACATTTCTGTTTCTGATAAGGTTTTACACTCCTTTCTTTGTTTCTTGTGAATTTAGATCAAAGCTGAGTGGGAGATTTGATCTGTAATTTACTCTTTTAAAACTAACGTGGTACTATTAAGTAAGCAAAACAACACAAACAAAGCTGTGTGTTGGCCACATTATCAGAAGGAAAACAAGAAACTGGAGATAAACAATGAAAAACTTGTGCTGGTGCTCAGTTTCCTTCAACACCACCTGTATCCATGACAAATCTTCCAGTCCTACCTCTTGTTTCTACATTATCAAAGGCTCCAGAGATGTTGTTTGGTAAAACTGCAAAGTATTTATTGAAGCCACATTTAGTTGTATTGCTAGATTTGGATCTTCATCAGTTCTGCACAATTAGTCAGTGTGGCTACAGCAATGGATTGAAGTTTAATGGTAAAATTGTTGTTTGGTGTAGGTGAGCAGCAGATATAGTTAATAAAAATGTGATTGTTGCAAGATCCATTTAAGCCAGTAAAAGACTCAAGTGGACATTACCTGAGAATTCATATTTGTTTGCCTGTGAGATGTTAGAGCAGGATAGGCATAATAAATACACTTTTATCCTTTATTCTTATTTTACCAAAGCTCTCTGAAAAACAAAACAGCAGCTACCTCAGGGTATTAGTGGTAATTATTTGTAGATTTTTTGAGAAAATATAGGAATGATTATGAAATTTTTAGGCCTGCAAGTGGCAGACACTCAGCTCTAGTATTAGCTTTACATGGTATTTGATAATTCTGAGATGAGACCACAAAAATCAACTTCTTCATGTATTCTGAAAATTTTTCATAAGAAATCTTAAATTTACTTCAAGCTCAAGTTTCCCATTTTCACAAAATTTCCAACCATGTTTTCTGCTGTGTTGCAAAATGCACAAAATGTTCAGCTTGACAGTAGAGTTGAGAGAAGGAAATAATCTGAGTCTGGTCCAAGAATGACATAAGTCATTCTTCAGTTTTCATTAAAAATGGTATTGATGAAGGCAAAATTATTTTCATTGAACAACCCCTCCAAACTGTGATCTTATTTTATGTTGATCACAATTGTAGTTTTTCTTACACTGACATCTGAGTAGATGTTTCTGTGAGTTAAGGTTTGTTCTCTCTCTGCTCTATGGGTATTAAAAATTTCTCTCCTGTGGGAGCTAACAGTATGAGCATCCATCACACTGGGAATATATTCCTTGCTCCTCAATAGGGAAATTTTCTCACATTGCCTAAGTTAATTAAGGTAAATCAGGGACTAAAAAGTTGTTTCTAACCTGTGCTTAGATTGACCTTTGCCTCTGTCCCAGAGCAGAAAAGAGGCTGATGTGTTCAAAACACCCTTTTATCCAGTTTTATGAAAAATCATGGCTTTCCTTACACATTCTAAATATCTACACATTCTTGGGTTTAATTTAATGCAATGCAAGGCTCATTGGAACAAATGGTGACAGAAAAAATAGTGTAGATATAGTCAAATAAAAATGTTAAAGAATACAGCAGTTCATCAAAAGTTGTTTGTGGGTTAAAGTGGGGTATGCCTTGCTAAGGACTGATAGGTGAAGTTGTCATTACTTTTGCATGTGTAAGGATTTCCAAAAGGAATTTGATACAATTGTCTAACAGTGCAAAGCAAAAAAAAAAAAGTTTGTTAATTTATTTCAGTGCACAGCTCTAATAGACCCCTTGATTGATTTTTGCACTCACCAAACAGAATAGGAATAGAGATGGAGAGACACTGAAAATAGGAGAAATCCTGGTGATGCTTGAAATGGAAGGAGGAAAATACATTTCTATAACCCACAAGAGAACTTGTTTTCATGGTCATCACTAAAATTATTTTCTTAAATCTGTCCTTTTACAGGGGGAATTACGAAATAATTTAATAAAAGGCAGAAGTTTGAGAGAAAAACAATTTCCTAGGATTTAAAATACCCAGATTTGCTACAACTTTGCTACAACAGTCTTGGCATACAACCATGGCCAAATGAACGCCAGGAGTGATCTAAGAGATCCCTACTGTGGTCCCATTTCCTGCCCTCTTCCCATTCCCTCCTTTTGATTTAATTCTCTTTCAACTTCCTCTGCAGCAGCTCTGGTACCCATCTGACTTTCAGTGAGCCTTTTCTGTCCACTTGCTGGGCAGAAAACTAGGCCACCAAGGAAAAAAAGGAGAATAAGAGAAAAAAGAAAAGGAAAAAAAAATAGTGGGGGCGGTGTGGAACACAACCCAAAACAAACCCAGAAATAGTTCTCTGCTGGTTTAGTATATTCACATTCTGAAGTTTTTAGAAGTTCAAGTTTTTGGCATCCTGTCTCAAAGCCTCCAGCATAGAGATAAACCATAGTGTAGGGTCTGGAAGATATTCTGCAATATATATTGGTATTTTTACCCCTTGAGCATTATGATACCTGGTTTTTCTCATATGTCTTTTGGAGTCACCATAAAATTCTCAGCACACATTTGGAGAACATGCAAATGGAAATACATTCAAGCTAAAAAGGAAAAGTGGACAAAATGAAGAAAAGGAGTGAAAATGAGGGAGGGAAAGTGCACTTGAAGACAAATGCAGGGAGGGAAATGGAAATTACTTCTGAACATTCATTTTATTTGGAAATATCAGAAAAGACATATGACATCTGTGAGCTTTTGGCCTTTAAGCTTGGAAAGATGCCTGGGTTCACCTGGGGAGCAGCCTGAACAAATGTCATTTGCAGCTGGGGGAGGTGAAAGAAGGAAAAACAAATGTGCTTGAGTCTGAAAAGGAACTTTCTCACCCAGCTCCTGGTACCTGCACTAAGATGTTAGAAATGGGTGGGGCTTTAAAGGGAAGGCAAGCACTGATTTGAAGCATTCAAAATGAAATACAAATAGAGAAAACCAGATATTTTGGTAGTAGTCTGGCAGCTCATTCCATCAGTGGTTATGTACTCTGTTATTTCCCTAGATATATGCAGAAAATAAATCACAGCCTGGTGTTGGGAAGAACAGGTTTTTCCTTAACTGGCTGGTTAAATGTCTACATTACCAAACAATAAAACCTGTGTGACAATTCCTATTTTTCATGATGCCACACTGACAAGCACTACATATAAATCCCATTTTCTGACTGTGAAATCCATTCCTTTTTCCTCTGGATTGACCTTTCTAGTTCCCTGATCTCCCTCCTTCCCAGCACACTGGGTTTTCAGGGTAATGTACTTTCTAGGTGAGTGATTAAATTTAACCTGTTTTCTACAGGACCTGTGGGTTCATGTTCCCTCAAACAATTAATTCAGGAAATATCAAGTTTTATTCTTTGCCATCTTACATCTTCTTCCCTTTGAACAGAGAGATGTGTATATAATTAATTTCATGGATTTAATATATCACCTGCATTCAGTGCCTTGCTTTTCCTTTACCATTCCTTTTTGTATCCTCTAAAAAAGCTGGGTGTTAGGGCTGCTGATACAACCTTTTTCTTTGGCCAAATGACTCTTTCAAGTTTCCTCACTGATTTTGAGTAAAGTTGCAATATATACTCACTTTCATCAACTTTGTCTTTTCTTTCCACATCAAATTCCATATATCAATGTATGAAATTGTAATAAATGTGATTAGTGCTAATTAAATTGTAACTATATTAACAAAATTGTATTTAGATCAATAGAAGGCAATTGTTACAGAGTGAGGGGGGAAAATGGGTGAGACAGGGCAAAGGACATTCTCCAAATGTGGGGAGCCAAACAAGTATTTTGGAAGGGATAGTAGAGGGATGTAGGTCTGATAATTAGCATCTAGGAACAGAGAGTTTCGACCTTGAAATGGGCCAAAATGGGAAGATTCCAAGACAAGACGTAATTAAAATCTTGTTATGGAGAACATCTGCTCAGTTACAGAGTGAGCATGCGCTACCTGCGGGTCACACCTCGGTCAGTGATGAAGATGAGGAGCCTTCATCAGAAATGAGATCCTCAAAGGATGAGAGACCCCCTAACCCATCAGCAGAGCATGCGCCATGCAACATAGTGACGTAGATTTTAGGAATAGAAACTAGGAGGAGTTTTCTAGAAGCTTCTCTAGCATATAGTATATATGGGTGATCTTTAGCCTTGATGCTTTGGTACGTGAGGAGGGATGAGTCCCTCCCTGTATTCCCAGTTGGAGGGGGGCCCTCCCTGGTCGGTTTTGCTTATGCTTTATACCAACCCAAATTATACTCAATTTCTTAATGCCAAATTTTGTATATTCTCAAATATATGCACTTTGATTGTATTCATCTCCAATACTTTAATTGTATTTATTTATAATTGTTACTATTAAAAATTTGCTGCTACATTTAATCTTGTTGTTTGATAAATTGTGAAAATAGAACAACATTCACAACACAATGAACTCTAGATATTGGTTCCCTATTTTTCATATTTCCCTCCTATCTTTATCAGCTTAGGTGGGATTTTTGCCTGGATTTTTTTGAGAGGGCAGATTTCCTCTGTGGGTTCACCTGACTGAAGGGCTTGTAGCACATTCCCTCCTAACCTGTCAGTCTGGCAATTGTTTTTGAGCTTTGGGAATGGCCTTTATTTCAAATTCCGGGTGCACAAAAGTCTCTCAGGGATGTCAGACCTTATTTACAAGGACAAAACAAGTGGTACTGCCTAGATAGATAAAGAAACTCTTTTTTTTTTTCTTTTTCTGCTAGGAACTCAAATCAGTACTTTCAAGAAATTGTCCCCCAAAGGTAAAAAGAGTTTTATTGCCAATTATGAAGGGGACTGTATAAATTCTCTGCAGTTAACTCTTGCTCCAGACCATCTGTAGGTTTTTTGGTGAACAATTTGCATAGGTTCTTTGGCAAAACATTTCCCTTTGTTTGGTTTTCAGGGCATTCAGCTGTGCCCCTGTGCCACAGCAGCTCCCAGCAAGGAAATAATCAAGTCATACACCAGTACCCACTGGGCATTAAAGCCTTTTTTATAATTTCTCTTCTGGAATCCTGAATCTGTGTGGTTACATCAAAACCTTTTGTGGCCAAAGACATGGGTTTAATTACCATTTAATTAGTGCTCTTAGGAAATGCCTGATAAGGAGATGTGAAAGGGGCCAGAGATTATACCTGATATGTAGTTAAAGCAAAACTTCCTCCTCCTGGGAGGAGAAGAATGAGCAGATGGACCACGTCACTTGTCGCTAGGAAAGGAGAGAAAGTCCTGGCCTGTTTTATTGACAAATCCAGAAACAAAAAGTCTGGAAAAGAAACAAATTTCTGCAGCCATGGCTTTCTTTCCTCCTTCCAGTTTTCCTTTTCCCAAACAGAAATCCCTATGGCAGTGCTGCCCATGATGCCATGAACAGCACACAGGATGGTCTGTGCAGTTTTCAGCCTTGCTTTCAAAGCTGTAACCCATGTCTGGCTGAACCCTGACAGAGCTTCCCAAGCACATTTCTAGTGAAAGCACTAACAGATCAGTTAGAAGTCTGTGATAAGGTGGGACTCCCTGTAGTTTTCTTCTCTTCTCCCATGGATGCTTTTTGTAAGCCCACATCAGGTATTTTGACTGAAAAATCAGTTCTCTATAAATAAAATAAAGGACTGTATTAAGTCAAGTAGCTCCCCTGATGCTACTTGCTTCATTAACACTCTTCCCTGGTCTCCAGTGGATCTTCAAGTTCTCCTTGGGGAAAATAAACACCTCTCCAATCTGTTTTTCGCGTCTCCTTTTTTTATTTATTTACTGATTTCTGGTGAGCCTAAAATGTGCTATCAAGCTTCATGTTGCATTTAATTTCTTTCCAAGGTGCTTTTCTCTGTTGGATCCCCTGCAACACTGTCAGGGTTTTGAGATTAGTACTTTCTTAGCTGAACTGATTCCTTCTGGGATAAAATAAACTGCACCACGAGCCTTTTTAGAAATGTTTTGGGAAGCATCTGTTGTGTTAGTCAATCCCTACCTGCCCCCTCTGCAAGAGCTGGCACTCAGGGGTTTTTTCCTGTTTTTGACTGGCCTTTTTAAGGGAGAAGTTTCTTTTCCAGTTTTGTTGGCAGCCCGAGGTAGGCAAGGGCCACAGGCAGGTTGGAGGTTCGTTCTGTTAAAAGCTCAGCAAAGAGATGAAGTATTATAGCAGCTCTAACCATGAACCCACAGGTAAAAATTTAAAAAAAAATGAAAAGATCACAAAAAACCTAAAAAATAAAATATAGCAGATGCATCTGATAAAATTCAGTAAAAGTGCTGAGCTATTTTAGCGAAGCCTGGATGTGTTGGCAATTCAGAAGCAGCAATAACCACAGCTCCTATCCTGCTCTGTGGATTTCAGATGATAATTTTCTTTGGGCATTATGGCAGGGGTGATTTTAGAGGATGTGGAAGAGTCCTCTACAGAGAAGGTTTAAATGTAAAACTTCAGCAGTCTGGCCTTAAGAGGCATGTACAAATCAAATTCCAGTAAGAGTCAAAGACAATGTGATCAAGTGGAGAAGTGGATGGCACTATGCTTGACTCAAAATTTTAAAAATGTACTAGAAATAGGATTAGGGATGAGTCACTGTACGTGTTCTTCACAGTAATTACAAAACAGCCCAGCTAAACCGTTTTATTCCCATTGTACTTCCCTATTCTTTATAGCATCCATTCTTCTGGCATTGTAGGTGGATGATTTTCACAACTGAGTTGCTAATGTATATTAGAATGACATTACAAACTTCATTTGCAATTTCTTTCATTGGTCTCTATGTGTTTAATAAATGTTTAGAGAGCAAAACCCTTCTGTGGTAGCAAACCTGTGTGACTTACTACAAATGTAAATAGTTTTCAATGCTTGTGAATGCACATTTCCACACCATGCATCTATTTCCACAGGTGGAAGTGGTTTAGCTATGCAGTGTTTTGCCTCTTTTCTGAATTTGGGGAGCACCAGAGCTCTGCTTTCCATGTGCTACAGAGACACAGAGGATATGACATTTTAATATCCACAGTCTAGGTTAGCTCAGCTGGTTATAGCCATGCTGGTGACCCAGACTGGGGTTCAGTTGCCTGGAGCTGGATTTCTAATGCTCTCTGAGCTGCCCTCAGGACCTACAGAAGAAAGATGACCTTAAGGTCACTTGAAAGTTTGAAAGGATGCCCAAAGCATAGAAAAGCGGCAGTGGGTTTGGGCAACTAAAAGATGCACTAAGGAACTCAGTGGAAATCTAGTAAATGTTGGCAGATGGGATTAAGAGAGTCTGATGAATAGTTGAAATTCAGTTCTTTTCTTTAGAGGAGCCTGAATAATCTTCTGGCTGCATTGATTACAGTTTGTGGAACCTCATCCCCATGAGACAGAAGATACAGGAGACCTGTACTCTCCTGGAAAGTAGAGGGAATATTTCAGGGAATAAAAAGTGTCACCAGACACCATTAATTGGTACAGTTGGGAAAACAAACTTGTGTATCCATGGTTTGCTTAAAAAAAGTCTTCAGTGCATCTTCAATTAGCACTTCAACCCTCCTGAAAACTAGTGTACATGAAGTGTCCTGATTTTTTTTCATTATAGAATAAACAATACCTTCTTTCAGATCATTCCTTTCATCAAGGACTTCAAAGCCCTTAATGAAAACATATTTTGTTTGTTTACATTGCATAATGGATCACAGCACAGTAATGCCTGAGTTGATTGATATGCAGCCACAAAATTCAACTTATTTTGGCCTTAGTAGCCCAAATATATCACATCTGGTTCCAGGTTAGCCTTAGTCAAAGGCTGCCTGTCCCCACATTTGGAAGAAAAAGATGAGGAGATGGCAAAATGCTGCAAATATGAAAAAAAAAAAAACAAAACAAAAAACCAAACCAAAACAAAACAACAGCTCACTAAATAGTTAATGAAAGATTATACATTTATTTATAGTGGAGAATAGCAGAGAAGCAAACAGAAAGAATCCTGATATCTGTATCATTTTGACTTGCTTGCTACCATTTCACAGCAAGTTTTTCCCTTAAGAGCATTTATTCAAGATAGTTCATGATTAATTCATATACACTGGTTGCAGATAGCATATGTCTGGAGGCAGATCCCATATTGCATTTAATTAATATAATTTTTTTTCTCAAGTCTTTTAGTCAGTTTGGTTGAATTCAGCTCACNGACAATCAGCTGGGATGTCCCTCATGAAGATATGAAAAACAATGAAGACTTTGTTGGGAGTCAGTTTCTCAGGTCTAACCCCATTCCCTGGAATATCTGGTGTATCCACAAGGGTGTCAACCACCAGCAATATTTTACCTACACATATTACAAAAGTAATTTTGCATTTTTTAGATCCCATGTTTTCAAATCCTCTCTCCATTGGGAAACTCAGCCCAATCACTCCAATTCTGTAGCTACAAAAACAAAGATGAAAAAGAGCCAGGTCTTTTGCCTGTGATTATTCCCTGGTCACTGCCAGGTTCCTCAATGTCCCCTCCCTTAAAAGAATACAGACCTGGGGTGCAGTGTCTGTGCCTGTGGTGGGGAGGGGTGAAAAGAGCATGCCATAAATGAAAATGCACTTTTCTTTTTCAACTTATCCAAAACTTGAGTTCAAAGAACACAGCCCTCTACTCACAGTTTGGGCTGATGCAGCTGAAATGTCGCATTCACTGCTGGGAACAACAGCACTCCTTACAGGAGTGTAAATACCCAGTTATGCTTCTGACTTGGAAATTAGACCTCAGCACTCTGCTGGAATCATTTTAAGTGACTCAGGCCTCCAAAAAACCTCTGTACAAAATATTGGTCTGGTAAAGAAATTTCTCTTTCAAGCTTGCTCACTCATATTCCTAAACCAATAGGAAATGAAAACTGATTATTTTCCCTTTGAGTCACATATGCTCTGCTCATTTTCTGCAATAATATAATTCAGAATAAAATAAGGGGAGGGATATAAATTTTCATTGACCATATTAAATTGAACAATGTACATACTTCTGTGGTGTTAGTTTTCATTACAAAGGAAATTGAACTGCAGAAGATGGTTATTTGAAGCTCTATAGATTTTTCTGCCCCATAAGCTGCAAAGAATATGTTTGAATGTGTTCATCCTTTCTTTATATGTTTATATGCTTATATATTTTTTAATATATGTACGTGTGCAAACATAGACACACAAATAAATGTGCTGAATTTATGAGAAAAACAGATCCTGATATTTCACTAGCTGGGAAGATGCACATGTTTAGTTTTTGTGTATTTCCCCCCATGTTTTTAATTTTTATGATTTTTCACTATATTCTAGTCAGATCCTTGGGTGTGGGGAGAGGAGGAAAAGAGAGGAAGGAAGGCAATAAATGAAAATATACACTGAGCATCCTAATTAAGATTTATTTAATCCAGCTACAAAACAGTATTTAGCATCCTGATGGGAGCAGATTGCTTTCACATTTGATGTGATTTCCCATTTTTAAATAAGAAAAGTGGCCCTGTATTAGACCTGAATCATTGCTGCAGTGCTGGGATATTTGGGATTTCAGAGCATGCAGCTTCTTCAGGGATGGGTTTGCTCCAAAGAGCCCAGCAAAGCCTGGCTGTGCTGCAGAGCTCCCTGTGCCAGCCCCAGGGGAAGGACCTGCAGCAGGCAGAGATGGGCTACCAAGGACAGCTTTCACCTGCTGGGTGGATCTGTTGTGCAGCATGACCTTGGGGTATCATGGCAGGCAATAAAATGTCAAATGGGACGTGCTGCTCTGGGTCAGATCTTTGAAAAATCCAACCCACAGAAATAAGAGGCAGATGACACATCTCACCTGCTGTAAGTCAGAGACCTTTTACCACCAGTAGATGTTTGGGATTCAGTTTCTTACTAATCATACTTAGAATTCCCTAGGGAATACTGAGAAGAAATTGGGAAGATATTGGGAAGACATAGATATTGGGAAGAATATCCTAATATTTATTTAGAAATTGGGAAGAAATTCTTTCCTGTGAGGGTGGTGAGGCACTGGCAGAGGTTGCCCAGAGAAGCTGTGGATGCTCCATCCCTGAGTTCCAGGCCAGGGTGGGTGGGGCTCTGAGGAACCTGGTCTAGTGGAAACTGTCCCTGCCCATGGCAGTGGGTTGGGAATGAAGGATCTTTATTTTCCCTTCCAACCTAGACCATTCCATTTCACTTTTACAACATCAGATCAAATCCATTCTTGCTAATACCTTTGACAGTGACTCTTTAGGTGATCCAAATCACCCACTCACAAAACCACTAAGCACTTTTTTAAAAAAACCTGCACCTGGAAATCCCCCAAGCTCCCTGTATAGGTCAAGCAGGCAATCCCTACAAACAAAGGGAGGAAAAAGTGTTTCGCAAGTTCATTATCTCAAGCCAATCTCAATTAATAATTTCTGAAGCCTTTCAATATTACATTACCAGACTGAGTGTTTTCCAAGGAAAGAATGCATGTGACCAGGCAGCCTTAATGCAGAGGTATATCAACTGGGAGGTTTAATACATTTTTGACAAAGCTCAGCAGAAATAATTCCACCAGCATCAAGGAATAAAATGAGAAACATAATGATACTGTTTAAAATGCCAAAGAGCTCTAGGTTAAAAATATGAACATAAGGCCTGATTCAAAGTCATTAATTTAATAGAAAGAGTCATGATGAATGCAGTGAATCTGGAACAGGGCCCCAGAAGAGCAAAGCTCCACCATGTATTAAGCTACAGGCCAGTCCTCGGCACATTTCCAGCACATGAACCCATTTCCACCAAGGCTGCCTGGGTCAGTGCCAGGCTGCACATTGCCCTGGGAGCAGGACAAGTCACTTGGTGCATCTGTCTCTGTTTGACCTTTGGGACAAAAAAACATCTGGAGGGCTTTGGGGCTCCACAGAGCCCAAGGGCTTTGGGCTGGAAAGGGCTTTGTGAGGCTCAGTGAGGCAGGGTCGGTGAGTTGTGTGTGTTGGTTGTGTCCTGCAGGCACCAGGGCATGGGAAGAGCATCCTGCACAGAGGGCCAGGCTGTGCCAAGCTGTCTCTCAGGATTCCACAAGGTCCTTTTATGCTAACTCAGTGTGTTCCCAGCTCAGGCCCAGTCACATCTGCTGAACTGTGAACCAAGTCCACTACCAAACCCTGTGAAAAACTAGGAAATCCCTTGTTCTGAAACTTGCCATTAAATAGGGATGCAATTAAAAAGTGAAATATTGAACTGCTTCATTGATAGGGAACAACCTATAGCTGATAACTTATCCACTGAGTTATCATATCTATCAATGACATCTAACATATTTAGAAATTGTTTTAGTTTTTCTAGACCACAGTCCTTAAAATATCCTCCCAATTCTGTTAATAGAATATGTGGGCTTATTAGAATAATGTAACCAGCAGGAACAGAAAGTAGCTTTGTGATCATATAATGGGTATTTTAAAAATATGTGTACTAACTGCCACACTCTCTACTTCCCTCCATCTCCTCCTTCAAGCAAAAAAATAAACAAAACAAAAAAAAAATCAAAACCAAAAAAAGACCAAAACAAAGCAAAACAAAACAAAAAAACCCCAACAATGAACAAAATTACTATATTTCCCTAACCACTATTAATTTCAGTGAATTTGGCCTTCAGCTGTTGCTTTTTCAGTCAGTGAGCTTTCATGGGCCTGAGTTTGCTCAGCCATTGATTGTTCAGCTTTGTCCAGCTGTCATTTACCCAATGTGTGCTTGATCCCAGTCTGGCTGGTGGCACTCACTCAGTGTCACTCCGCAGAGCTGCTCCCTTTCCACATCTCCTGAAAACCCAACTCTGTGCATGGGATTCCATCACCAGTCACCAAAGATTCCCATCTGGTTATGAGGCATGTGCTGAATTTTACCTGTTTTACTGTTTTACCTTTCATCCAATTTTTACTGCCTTTTACTTCTTCCAGGACTTTTAGGGGCACAGACAGTCCTATTCCTGCCTGAAGAAAATACTAGATATTTATTTGTGACCTGCTCTCCTTCCCCCAAAATTGTAACAAACAGCATCTGTCATGACCTGAAGGATTACCCAACATACAGTGGAAATCATGACCATGATTTCACAACACAGGATTCCTTAACAGACAAGGACACAGAGGATTCTATCCTCTGAGTGTCTCTATTTCAGTATAGATTACTGCAAATTTATAGCTCAGAGAGGGATCTAGCCATCCCAGAAGCAAACCAAACCCACCAATGGGTTCAGAAGGAAATGAATCAGTGGACAGATTCCCTCCAAAGAGAATCTATGGCACATTCTGGAGTCATACAGGTGATGACCAAGACCTTAAAGAAAGCTCATGTGGAGAATGCAACCTGCTTAGGTACAGAGTACATACAGCACGAGGAGTCCTCACTGAGAGAAATTTCATTTTGGATAAAAATTGACTCCTTTTTATACCATAGAGACATCACAGGGTGCAGGACACCATTACTTCAAGCAACCAATATGCTCTGTAATTTCATTTTTCACCTGTAATAGCCAAGAAATGATGCTTCCTTTTCTTTCAGACCCACTTGATTTTCTCAATTTCCACTTTTTCAGACAATACGTTGTCACAACAGTTTCTTGTGTTTGTGTTTATTGGCAATACTCCAAGATGTTCAGCTTCCAGGTTGCCCAGCTGTACTTCAAAGTCCAGCAGCACTTTCCAAGGATGTTTCTGGTTTCCAGGCTGGGTTTCCAGACTCCCACCTCTAGGCTGCCAGGCCTTTCTCTGTTCAGAAATTGTCCCTTCTAAGCAGGCTGCTCACATCAACATCCTGCATTTGTATTTCACTGTTTCAGTGACTGGATTCTTTATCATAAGAGTTTACAATACGAGAAAAAAAATTCAAAAAAGGAAAAATATTGATTTGGTTTTTTAATCTCTCCTACTTTCCAGGGTTTTGAAAAATGTTTTTGGCAATGACAACATTTCTGTACAGCCTGAAATGTCCTGTGAGAAACAAACCTACTTAGGATGGCCTTTATCCTCTAAGGATTTGCCAGTCTCAAACATGTTTTTTGTGAGTGATAGGAGCCAAAGACAGAGAAAAGAGAGTGACAGGAGAAATGCCAGTACCACAGGGAAGAGAGGACATGAGGATCCCCTTTGTGCTGCTGTCCATAAACCTCACAAAACATAGCACATTTTAGGTTTTCTGGGTACACTGAGGTCTATATTCCTTAAAGTCTGCCTGCTCTGCTGTTTGAGGATTCCATGAAGGCTGTCCCACACTCACCCAGATCCAGAGTGTGCAGCAGCAAAACCTTCCTTATGCAAATCATTTATGAGAGTCTGTACCAAAAGCCTTTATTTCGGTATAAATTTTGTGTTTGCCAAGCTCGTTTTTGCCATGCATGGCAAAACCCCCTGGGAATCAGATATGGATTTTCTTTTCCCTTCTGGCAAACAGAGCTCAGAAAGATGGAGCAATAAATTTGGTTCAATGTTTCCATTATCTGTGGGCTTTCTTTCCAAACTTGACAATGCAGAACATGGGAAGTACTGCAGTTGGGAGCCAGGCAGGGAGAACATGGATTTCATGGCCATGTAACATCAGTTTGCAAAGCAAGGATAAAACTGAATTCCAAGAAATGGAATTTCCAAGCAGGTGTTGGAAGCACATTTTAAAGGCTGAATAGTTTGTGTTTAATACAATCCAATCTAACCCTATTAACATTATAATCCAGTTTTGTTAAGAATAGAGTATCTTGTTAGGAAGATTTTTTTTCAGATGCTTTTTGTAAATTTGCAGATAATCAATTTAACAGCTGTCTTCAGGAACTTAAAGTACTTAAATAATTTTAAGAACTAGAAATAAAAATGCTAATGACAGAGATATTTGTTTTATTATCCTTAAGTAAAGATGTACTTATATAATGCAAATTTATAGCTTGTTAGCAAATGTTAATGTATTTTTTAAATCTTGTGCTTTTATCCCTAAGTTTTTAATAGATTATTTTCAGTGTAACACAGGTAACAGATGATCCCTCACAGTCATCTGCTTCCCTGCTTTCCAGTGCTAATGACTGAGAATTACTGAAGCAAAAACATAACTTCCTATTAGCAGTCTGTGTTAATGAAGAAGGTCTAAAGCACACATACCACTTAGCTCTTAAATAAATTACAAATCCTGGGTGTTAAGTGGCTAAATGAGTATTTTTAAACAATATTTGAATAGCACCTCTTTTCTATAGCTGCAGGTGTTTACAAAATGCCTGTCTTTTACCTGCATTTTGCACTAATCTCTAAAATAACATTTTTAACAGCTGTTAGTTTTTCTGTCGATAGCTCTTGCTTTGTAATCACCAGTAATGATTCCGTGAGATTCCCACTGCATTCCCTCAAGCTGTACTATGCAAGGAGGCAATTTTCCAACTTATTTTTATTTAAGTAGCATTCCAAGCACAAAACTTGAGAAGATTTTTCAATGGCATTTATGTGTAGAAAAGGGAAGTCGTTTGAAGGGGATGAAAATTCGTTCATCCCTCACCTACCAATGAAACAAAACAATTCCTGCAGGTGGGCTGAGATTCTCTCCTTTGTACCCAGAGATAAAGTATTAACAAGCTCCTGAAGAATTTGGTAATAAGAAGGAAGGAAAAAGCCCTTTTATGTATGGGGATGTTTAATCTCATCACAATTTATTTAAATGTTTCAATGCAGCATTTAGTGCCATAGAAAATTCAAGGATCTTCCACTTTTATTCCAGGACTGTGTCATTTTTCACATAGCTCCTTGGAAATTAACAATAATGTTAAAGATGCACATTTATTTTCAATGTGACAGTTGTAAAATTAAATATGAAATGAGTTAGTGTTATACTGCAGAACAGTGGAGAGATTTGACAGATCTGCTCACACTTAGAAACCTTGAGTCCTCAGAGCGGAAGAGCATCAGAAAAGGCACAGAAATGTGACCCCAAGTGAGTGATACAAAGCACTTAAAAGTCCAGAAAAGAGAATAGTTCTGGAGAGTTGAAAAGTATTTTCACATGTGTTATTTTTGGTTCGGTGTTCCTGACGGCACCAAAATAAATGTGACTTAACAATGAACCTGAAGTATAAAACTTTTCTCCTGCAAGGGATCAAGCTGTGGGAAGAACAAACCTCAAACAGAGACTTTTGAGCTTAAACTCAGAAATCCAAAAATTAGAAGTGTGAGCAAATCCTCCAAACATCTTTGGAAGTGTAAGAGTATTACCTGTGTGGGTGAGTATTAGAGTTGCCACCCCTTCCCTGTTGTCTGCAGGACTATTTTCAGCACACTTTAAGTGGCCCAGACACGACTTTGTGGAAGGAGGTTGGTACAACAGCAGCACATCCAAGTTTAGGAGCTTCTGGGTGAAGGCTGGAATGTTTTTACACAGCTCGTGCACCTGGCACTGGGATGAAATCTCCTTTTTCCAGCTCACAGGGCTCTGGTTCTCATTGCATGGAAACATTAATACCACCCTGTAGGGTACAGACCACTGCTCTGAGACTCACCAAGATCCAAGATCCACCCCACAGCCACTTTTCCCTTTGGGATCTCCCAGTGGATCCTGGAGGATTTCAGGCTAAGTTTCACTCACAAGGATCCTATTTTAGGCTTAGTATCTTAAAATGAGATTGAAGACAATGCATAAAATGGACTAGAATTACTAGAGCTGCAAGGCCTGAGATACATTTCATGTCTCCTTAAAATTCCTTAGAAATAAACCCAAACTACCCATGGATAACTTCAGGCTTTTGTGCTGGAATGAGCCTGACACTTACAGATCTTCTGCTGAAAATATCATTTTATTAACTGATTGAACTTGCCTGTTTTCAAGGAGAAGGATCTGGAAGATAAGATGTTGGCTGAATGAAAAATGGCTGACCTCAGAATAAATTATTCCTGGTTGTTTTCATTCCCTCTGAATAAAGGGCAGCAGTATCAGTGTCTCTCTTCATAGTCCAATCACTTTAGTCTTGCTCCCAGTGACACTTGGCTGCCTGCTGTCTACCAAAAAAAACCTAAGTAGTGTTCTACTGACTTACACTGGGGAGGAAGAAATCTGTATTCTAAATCACAAACCTCATACTCAAAAATCTGAATTTACTGACTTTACAAATCTGAATTTATCTCAATGTTTTAAAAGGCCATACAAAAATTTTTCTGTTGTCCAAAGCCATAACCAATGACTATAAGCTAAAAAAGGGAAATCTTATACCACTAAAAGAAGCTGGAAGTGAAACACGGAGACAGCTGTGCAAGAGTAGACAGGACTTTTAAAAGAATTTGTATTTTACTTTTCATAATTATTATATTTATATTATGATGGGTTTTTACCCTCATGAAATTACAGAACAAACTAAATTAAACATTAAGAATTTTACTGAAGTAAAATTCAGGCTATGTTTGCAGGAACTAGATGATAATTTCTGTATGTTTGTGTAACACTGAGAGATGAAATAAAGAAACATGTAATATGCAAATTTTCTGGAGTTATATTATATTTGCATTAGAAGACACAATCAGTGATACCACTGGGTCCATTATTCATGGGCTGGATGGCAGTAGGCATCAATATGAACACAAAACAATCTTTACTTGGCAGCAACAACACACTTTTTATGGACAAAAATTGTATAGAACAGTGAAAAATGTCACCTAATTGAGGCTGCTGCTTCCTGTGCTTTCTCAGGAGCTCTCTGAGGTGCCCACAGCAGGGAGGATGCTCCTAAATGGTTTTGAGGAACAGTTCTTGGAACTCTAAAGTGAGCAAAATCACCTGAGAGCTGCAGGCACATACCAGGGATGGGCTCATCCTGTGTGCTCCTTGCCCAGGAAAGAGACTCTCACACTTCATTTTCTGTCTTTGCTGGGAAAAAATTCCATAAAACATGATTTTCTGAACAAACTCAGCAGCCTGTGCTTCACAGCAGGGGAAAGAGGTGTTTTGACATTGGAGATAATTATGTCTGAATCTCAGATAGGGGTCAGGTAGGTTTGGGTAACTCCTTTTCCACACTGACAGTGATTATTAATCTGTACCTTGAAAACTCTTCTATCTTTTGGCCATTAATACGTCCCACAACAGAGGTTATTCTTTTTTTTCTACCCTTCTTTAAAATATAACAGGGAAAAAACTTTTTTTTTCTTATCAAACCCAATTTTATACAATTTTATCAATTACATTCAACAATTTATATATTTAAAGTGAATTTTTTGAGCATATGCCTCTTATGACTTCCTGCTTGGGCCATGTGCATTTAAACTGTGACAATTGGGGGAAATTTTCAAATGTAAATGATTTTTTAAAGAAAAGTACAGATCAAATTCAGTGTTGAAAATGGCCTTTCTCCCCTGAAATCTTCGGGTCTACCTTGAGAACCTGCTCTAGAAACAACTACTTACTATATTTTCCTGAATGTTTCATTGATGTTATTTGGCATACAAAAGAATCAGAGTAAGATTAATGACTAATTTGAATTTGAAGGTTTTTTTCTTTTCTTAGCCTAGTTAGTGGATGTATGTTAAGCAGCTAAAAATATCTGCAGATGGAAACTCGTTAGAAAATTGACAAAAAGTCTGATGGAAGCTATTTTAATCTCTTCAACAACACCTTCCTCACAGTGAACATCTGGAGAGTACTGTAACATATGCTGTGCTTAATAGTGAATTATCCCACACATTGCAAGAAAGGGAGAAATTGTTAAAATGTTCTATTTCTTTTGCTAGGCTTTGCATACTTCAATAAAAGCAATTTTTTAATGTTCTCTTTACTAAAGTGGCATTTCCTTCCTCATTCCATCATGAACATGTACTTTGGTGAGCCATTCCATGCCTTGGATTTATTCCATCGTTATTTTGTTGGTAAAAACAGCTTTTTGTTCCATATGAGGCCAGAGTTGGCCTCCCAGGCATCTTTGCTTTCATTTTAATTTTATCTGACATTCATTTAAGGACAGTCGTTGCCATGCCTACTCATTGAGAGCATTGTATGTTGTAGGTGAGTTTTCCTATGCAGAAAACACAAATTCTCATTTGTTCTGTAACATGATGATCTTTGGCACACCTCTTACAAATACATGTGTGCACAACTGTTTCAAAATTCTTGCTATTTGTCATTTTATGGATTTCTACTGACCTGGGTTTGATCTTCCTGAAGGAAAACACCCCACAGAGCTCAGCAGAGGGTATTGGTATTGCTGGTGTTTTCTCTGGATAGTTCAATCCCCAGCTGACACTCAACTGCAGCAGGACTCCTATTCAGAGGAAATTTGGGGTGATTGGAGACTTGCCTCTTTTCCAGGAGTAGAAAAAAACTGCAGTTTGAATTTCAGCCTCCAATAAACCCATTCCTATTCAGAGTAATTTTATTTCCACTGGTGAAATCAAGAGCAGAATTATGCCCAGATTGTCTAGCAAAGAACAGGATGTAATGAAGGCTGGATTTACTTTCAGAAATCCTCTTAGGGTATTGCCTTGGGAAAGATAAGAAAAATAATTTAATTTCATGAACAGTTCAGCAGTTGTAAAATCCCATGCTGTGAAACAGAAAGGAGACTTTTGGAGAAAGGTTTCCTTGGGGCAGCCAACTGCTGAGGAGCATCAGAACATCTCGCTCGAGTCCCACGTCCAGGCACATCTCAGACCAGTGCTGCATCTCAGACTGTGCTGTTTTGAAATAAAACATGTTCTTCTTTTGACAAAAACATCACTCATACTTGAGAAATTAGTCTTTTCTTTCCCCATAACAATGAAATATTATTTTTGCTACAAAGAGAGGAAAGATTTTTTCCGTCTTTATTTAGCATCTAAACTTATGAACTGCAAGTAAACAATATAATTCTGCTTTTTTTTTTCTCTCATATCTCTTGAAGTATATATTTAAATTGCTAGAAAAAAATTTACTTCTATTCTAAGCCTGCTTTTGTATTCTGTACCTACTCAATTAATTTTCTGCTTTAAGGTATTTTAAAATGTACTTTAAAATTAGACAAAAGACAGTGACTATAAACCCTCAAACCAATTTGAGCTTGTATAATGAGCATAAATCATTCTAATAGAGCAATTTAAAATCAATTATGACACCATTATTTTTGAGCTCATTACTGATTTTATAAATAAACCAGTAACCTTTCATCATTATACCATGTAGATGGCTAGACTGCATTGTATAGTGGGTGTCATCTTGCATCCTCAAGGCTGTATAGTTATTTCCTAGATTATTACAGCATTTGACAACCCTGTGAAGTGCAATGCAGAATAACACCATGGAAAGTGTGTATCATTTCTCTCAAGTCACAGGGAACAAGGAAGTTTTTCCACCACTCTGTTAAGTTATATTCCCAATTAATGAGACACTCATTTTTTATATTACACTTTCCTGCCTTTCCAGTTAGATTTTTTGTATCAGCTGAAGACTCAGTTGTCTCATTTGAACTGTTTGTTTTTTAGGCATTAAATTTGTGCTTCATTTAAATCAGCACCTTGCACTGTAAAATGAACACAAACATAGTGAGTGTCAAAGCTTCCCCAAAGGTGAAGATGAGGGGGGGTAAAGTGGTGAAGGTCCAGTTCAGTGTCTCAGTATAAATCAGAAGCACAGATTAAAACTGCAGACCCCACTCCCAAGCCAGTACCCCACCAACCTGCATCCCCTCACAACTCTGCTTGCAGGAAAAAAAAATCATTTACCAGGTAAATTTTCATATCATTACAATGATATTGTTCAAATGTGTTTTGTATCTTGGTCTGAAAAAAATCAAGTTTTCTAACTTTTTGGACCACTTCTATTCATGTAAAAGTGTTGACCTTGAAAACAGCTATTCAGATAGCCAATTAATTATTGAATATTCAGATAACCAGTTAATTATTGAAATAAGTTGCTTTTATAAACAACTGTGTGGGTTCAGGCTGCCAAAGAAAATGGGAAAGTCATTGACACAAGGATGATGATGCATTTCTGAGCAGACATCCAAGGGCAAGCACAGGTTAGGAACGAGGAGACAGAGAATGTGAAATTGAGATCTTCCCTGCCAGGAAAGGACAGTGAGGTGTTGTACAAGGGGAAATTTCCTCCAGTGGCTCCTCTTGAGATGTGGTGACCCTGCCATACTCTTCACCTCATCTTATCTACCCAGCATGTTATCACTGCTGCTTAAAGCAGGTTATGGAAGAAATGCAGAAGCCAGGAGCTGCAAACATGACAGCAACACATTCCCTGACCTCTGCAGTGCTGTCTGAAGCTGTGCCTGTGCTGTTAAATAGCAGAGTCTGTCCTCTGTCCTTGAAACCCAGTGGTGTCTCCCTATGGCTGAACTGCCTTCCCTCCATTATGTTGCCTTGTTTGTACTGAATATTAATAAATATCTCCAGCCACGCTGTCCTGTAACTCATATTTGAGAGAGCACTTGCAGACCCAGGCCAAAATCATGCCAGGGATCAAACAAGTAATTAAGCATGAGGAACCACCTTGGTTTTGAAGGAAGCTCCCTGGTCCTCGTTCCTTCACCACTGTGAGTGAGTGGCTTCAAATCTTCAGGAGCTCCAGAGCACAGGAGGTCAGGTCTGCACACTGGACCATAAATCACAAATGAGCTGGAAGGTTCCATCTGCCCCGTTTACAACAGCTGACAGACAGCTACCAAAAAGGAGTGGTGGTTTGTAAAAATGACAGAGAGAAAGGAAAGCACAGAACAAAGGATGTGGGCTGGAGCCGCTGGGAATCTCTCAGCTCACCAACAGATGCACAGAGGATTGCTGCTGGTCTGGTGAAAGGCCAGGCTTTCAGCAACACCCTAACATGGCATTGGTGACACTGTAAGACAAGGAAGGATTATTTTACACCTCTCTTTGGGTTTCCAGGTGGGCACAAGGACAAGAAATCAGGTGTGCATTTGTCCTCACTGTGCCTGCAAGCTGCTCCTCAGAAACCCCATGCTGTTGTGGTGCATCTGCTGGGGGTGTGGCACATTTACTCTGCCCTGTGCCTGTCTGTGGGCAATCTTCCTCCTCAGAGCAGTCTAAATCAGGTACAGAAACACCAATAACAGAGGGATTTTGCACTCATAAGTGCCAGGTGTTTGCCAAAGTACCATGATACTGAATACCCTTGGTGAGGCCATTGAGATCTGTAGAGGGAATTAGGTGATGGGCTGATGGAGCAGGTAGGAGACTTGAACTTTACAAAGGGAAGCTGATTGTTAAGAAGCAGTCTCTAACAACACAGACTGCTTCCAGGCTTCAAGCCAAGGCTAGAAACCTTGAAATTTCTGCTTGCATGGCTACAAAATAATATATTTTTAAAATGCAATAAAAGGAGGAGAGAGTGTGCTACTTGAGCTGAACTACATACATGGGGTTGAAGAAGAGATGACCCATCTGTAATGATTTTCATGACTTGGCATAAGCCTGGTGTTCCATCTGCTCACTCTCCTGCCATTGAAGATTTTCTAATACAAGGCCCAGTATCATGAAATGCTGCTGTTAATCTCTAGGAAAATGGAGTGAAAAACAGCTCTGGTGAAGCTCTTGGTCAGCCTAGGACTGGGTGGGCAAGTGAGCTTTAGAGTGAGGGTTGAGTTAAATGGCTGGGCTACATGAATATTTAAGAAATTGTGTTGGAATCATTTACATCTAATGCACTAAAGATAAATAAAAATGCTGCACAGGCTGAGTGGATCAAATGTCCAGGTATGGAAAAAGAGGGACTGCTGCTTAAGGAATAATTTAATAAGGAAATGCCTGGAGACAATTAATGGTTATTTGAGCAAAGATTGGTCATATTACCACCTCCAAAGTAATTTGCATCCACAAGGCAAAACTCAAGAGAGTTTAGGATTCCTGACTGTGTCTGCATCTATCCTGTTAACCAAATGACACACACTCAATAAGGACTTGAATTCCAGTGGATATTTCAAAAGATCTCTCTAAGTAAATAAAAATACTATTGTTCCCACGTCTGTTGAACCATAAACCTCCTAACTCATATTGTCTTTTATCTGAAGGATTTCTCTTCTATGATTGGTGAAGAGTGGAATGGAAAACTTCAAGTCAAAAATGTGCTGGAGGCTGATCTCCATCTTCATATTTGTACCTTAATATAAGAATCCTTCATTATTGGCTTGGCTTTCTGTTTAGATTTAATTGGAATGTTTCAATTAGGTCTTAGAAGTGCATGAAATATTTGAAGCATCAACACTTGAAAGATGCAGTGTGGAAGGGCAGAAGGAATTATGTTTGTCCCTCCCTTTCCCTTAGTGCAGAAAATGCAGGAGATGTGTTTGAAGTGCCCCAGGGCTCTAATACCACACACCAGCCCTTTGCAGCCCTTCTGTGCTGTGTTCAGCCTCCTGGTGAAGGAGAGAGCACAATTTATGCTGAGTGCTCCAGCTCTCTGCTGTGCCTTGCACTCTCAGAAATTTTCAGACAATTTCAGAAGAATTATGACACACAAGGCATGAAATTGGAAACAAAAAGCCACAGCTAAATTGTTTGTAAAGTTACTGCTACAGAGATATAGATCCAAATCTTCTGGAGGCATAAACTGATGGAACTCTTTTTGTCTTCAGTGGAGCAATAATCTCACTGGCTCACAGCAAATTATCCTCTCCCCATTTGAAAGGTAGTGCAGCAGCATAATTGAGGCAGCCAAGGCTGCCTAAAACCTGGGATCCTTCTTCAAAGGTGAAGTCTGAGAGTTTCTGAATGCAGTTGCATGTGGGGTATCCTAAATTCCCTCACAAAACTATTTGAGTTATCTACAGCTCAGCATGAGGTGTAAAGAAAGCAACTAGAAGGACTGAATTCAGTAAGTGCAGGAAGGAACATTTTTAGATTTTTTTTTAAATATTATTCACAGCTCTTAGTGAGTTCCTAAGAGACAAAGCACTTTGAAGTCTTACATTTCTTCATCTTTGTCTCCTCCTCCTCCTCCTTCTCCTTTTATGTACGTAGCAGGGTTTGGCTCTGAGGTACAATGTCAAATGAATTTTAGTGCTTTGCAACCAAAGACAGAAGAGGGAAGTTTTTCCTTGGCCTTCTGCTATGCTTTAAACCATCTCCAACTGCCCCATTTCTTTTTAAGACTTACTAATCGGAAAAAGAAGCATTTCTGTGTTTGAAGTACATTTAAACTGGGATGTTTCAATAGCACAAAGGCACACCTCACCTGAAGGCTGACTTCAAAAGAGCCTTCTGTGAGTGCATCAGGCTCGATGGCCATGTGGAGACATTCAGAGTGGTTTGCATTATAGATTTGAAATTTGTTTTACTGTAATTCCTTGAAACCACTTTAAATGAAGGGGCTTTTGGCATTTCATTAAGCATTATTGCCACAGAATGATTGCTAGTTATTTGTTGGCTGTAGTAGAAAAGCTTCCTTACCCAAAGATCAGGGATGGGATCATTGCTGTCTCCTGCATCCAGGTTGAAGGAAGGATTGGTTTCAATGGGAACATCTGGGGTTGTTGGATCCCATCTCCTTCCCATTTCCTTCAGGAGTGAAAAATCCAAAGAAAAATGTTCCTTTTTGAGGAAAAAAAAGAAAACCCATCCTGAATTAATCTATTTGATATCACTGCAGTTTTAAACAAGCTCACAGACATGATAAGCTCTGACCTGGAGCCTCTTCCTCTGGCAATTTTCAGTCACAAGGTCCATCAGTCACGAGGCAGTGACATTTATTTGCACAGCCTGGACATCCAAGGTTCATGCCTAACACATGTGCAGAGAAGAGAGCACCCAAGCCAAGATCCTACTCCTCTGTTATCTGACACTGGATTTTCTCCTACATCTTCTAGGTTTACCTGCTACACAGAAACTGGGGGGAGGATTTTACACAAGCAGGAGATACCCAACTTTCCTCGAGCATGCAAGCACAGAAGAGTTGAAGCCACATTAGGAAGGATTTAAAGGCAGCCTTTTCAGAGATTTACTTACAGTCCTGAGAGGTTTGTACATTTTGTACTGAGTACTTTTTTGGTTTTTTGTCACATTTAAATTGTGATAGCTATGTCAAAGCCAACATGAAGAACTCAGTGCAGATGGCCTTCACATCTGTGAGTGGAATGGAAAAAAAACACCGAAGGCAGATATTTAATTAGGGCAAATGGTGGGATTATTATTTTGCTGCTCTACAGACTCTCAGTACAATGACTTTGGCACTGACTGTGATCATTGTGAGGAGAGAGATCTAAAGGAATTGTGGGGTAAGTGTCTGAGCTCAAAATAACCCAGAATTAAAATTAAAGTAGGGAAAAACTGACAGCCTTCCCTGTGGAGTTTTTTTAATCACAAAATTTTAAAGTGTCAAAGAAATGAAGAAAAAATAGGTGTATAATTTCAAAATGTACTTCACATTGTTCACATATTGTTCTCCTCTAATGAGATGTGTATAATATTCAATTCCAGGCACAGAGGCAGTCTATAAGCATAACAGTAAAAAAAAAAAAAATCCCTAACTCTGAGGGAAATATTTTTTTTTAATTATTTTAAATAGGCAAATATGCTATAAGTAACAAATTAATATAGAAATCACCTGAAATAATGTTTTATTTTGCTACTTTTACTGAGTGGAGCAAGCCCATGCTCTGAGTAGAACATTGGTACTAGAATGATGCTGGCCAAAAATGGGCAGGTGTTTTATGAAAGTATAAAGGGGCAATTCCCATTTACAGCCTAGATTAAAAAAAAATAAATATATATATACACATATATATATATAGTGGCAAATCCAGGAGAAGAACTCACATTGCCCAGACAGAATAAAACATTTTTGTGTGTTTACCTTGCCAGAGGTTCTCAAAAATTCAGCTCACAAAGACAATTATTCCCTTCCTTTTAGCTGTCCCTTTATGTTTATCCCTCCATTAAGTGGTCTACACTTAATTCCATTATTTTCTATATTTTCTTAAAAAACACTCTGATAATCTTTATATCCATTTAAGCTTTTGTGAGGGAGTAATTCACTTTTCACAGGCAGCAGCATTTGAAAGGTATTTATTAGCAGCTTCTCTCTGCCTTCACCCTTCATTTGCTTCTTGCTGCATGAGAAGCTGCATTATATTGAGCATTTCCTCAGTGTAAAGTCTCACATGCCAAGAATAATTTTAACATACCCATTAATGCAATCTATTTCTCAGCATAACTTTTTTTTCTTTTCTTCCCTCTTCTCTTTGATTTTCTTCTTTGCTGCTGTTTGACCTCCCACAAAGGCATGACACCGTGGTAGCCTGGATGTCAAATGAAGAAAACTTAAATACAATAAAATCAAAATCCTGCCTTAATGGATTGATTGTGGGGGCAGAAGGAAGGGGAAGGAAAGTTTACCTGCTTAAGTTAATTACTCACATAGCTGTGAAATCACTGCAGTGATGGCTGGACAGCAGAGAGAAAAAACTGCTGCTCAGTCACTCAGAATCTGAGATTAAATCTTAAACCAGTTTGGAAACAGGATTTTGGCTGATTTTTTACTGAGTTTCCCATGGGCAAAATTTCTTATTAATTCTTTGAAAATAAAATGAGGGGAAGGGAGGGAAGCTGTGTGTGTTTTTTGAGGGGTTGGATAACAAAGAGAAAGAAGTGGGGGAAGAGAAAGTTGTAAACACCACGATGGGGCAGGAGCAGCAATCACTGCTGCATTGCAGGAAATTTGGGAACCTCTTGCTTTCTGAGTTCTGGCCTGGTGCAGGTGGATTATGCAGTCATTCAAACTATTTCTGTGTCAGGTAGATCCAATGCAGACAACTTTAACCCAAAGTAATTTACATCAATTATTTTCTATAGGTCACACATACAGATTTATTTTTTTTTTATATTGATACATCCTGTTTCATTATTTTAAATGAAGGAAAACTAAATATTAAAATGGCAGGGCTAGATTGTCAGAAATTTGAAATTTCTTTAGCAGATTTAACAGGTTTGATAGATTTAGGGTGACTTACTGCAGCCCTAAGTCTACTTCTGTCCTGTATTATAATGTCCTGACAGATGTGCTTAGCAGTATATACAGCAGAGTTTTATCAAGTGAGCATTAAAGATTTTACCAAAAAAAATGAGACCTTGAATTCAGAAGGATCAAAGTGAAAAGTTAGAATGAAGTGGAAAAGAGGAAGGGAAATACAAGCCTGTCTGGGTGGATTAGTTCCTTAGTCTTGCACCATCTGCTTTGTTGGTTTCCTTATGTCTGTATTGGAGCCTGCAACTTGTAGCATGACAAAGACTGGCAATACTGGTGTTAAAGACCTTTCTAATTCTGCAGTTACAATTTATATTGAGATGTAAATTAAACAGCAGAAACTCCGGTCTTTGATTGTCATAAATTTTTTAAAATAATTTTAAGCAATTAGAAAAAGGTGTATTTTGTAGCAGCTTTTTCTGTGGCTGCTCTTTGCTTACTCAAATTGTGCTAATTTTTGAATTATTCTAATGGAATCCATGACTCTTTTGCATCAGACTTAAGTCAAGCCTTAACTTTTCTGAGGTGTAACCTAACACTGAATTAAAAGAGGATGCAGAGTGGCTAATTCTCTGCAGGAGTTTTTTGTTTTGTTTTGATTTGGGTTTTTTTTGCAAAGACAATACCTGCACATGGCACATTGTCTGTACTCAACCAGAGATGGGAATGACAATTGCAAAAACATCAAGAGCTGATATTCAGTGAGAAATGTGTAGCTCACTCCTTTAACTTTTTTGGCTTATTTGCTTTAACCCAGTTTTATTTCACAGTTTGCAACACATAACTGATGTTCCCAGTAAGATTATTCAAGTGTTCTGTAGCTACAGATATTCAGTGTTCCCTTCATGAGGACATACCTGAAAATAGCCCAGGAGCATTCACTTCCTCAAGGCCTGGGAAGTGCACTCAGGGTAATTTGCTTTCAACGGTGGATTTGGCGACAGTTGCCTATTCATAAAGAAAATCAAGGTGGAAGTTACAGTGCAATTTCAAAGCCCAGCTGTCCCCATACAAAGCAGAAGATCAAAAAACATTCAGGTTGTTATGTGAATTTATCAAGGCTAAAGTAAGGAGAGATTTGTGCTATGTCTTTATAATTCCTCACTTCTGTTCCTCTGAAACTGAAACGAAAAGTGTGTCAAGGAGGAGGATCCTCCTACTGCACTTGCCAGGCTCCCTGAGGATCCCCCTGGAATCTGGGAGTGTGAGGATATTCAGAGAGGAGTTTCCATGCAGGGTGCCCACACTGCTGAACAAGAGCCCCTCCTGCACTCCAGGACAGGGGAGGATGAGGAGCAGGAGGAAGAGAGAGGAGCCAGCCCAGTGTGGACAGGGCTGTGCCAAAGCTGGTGGCTGGTCCTTCACTTCTCAGGGTGCTGGTGGTGGGGTGACATCAGAGGAGTCTTTAAATACACCCAGACAGCACTTGGAATCAGAGAGAGGATGTGCATTCTGTCTTGATCCCTAGGAAAGAAATCCTGTAGCTCATTATTTATCAATAGAGAACTTTTCCTGTCATTTCTTCCTCACCCTGTTACAGTGCATGGGAGAAGTTTTCGTAAACATCTCTAAAAGAATATTGAATCCAGGGGTGGGAACAGGCCAGGCACTCCTCACTTGCACTCAGGGTAGTTCCCTCACACAATCTCCAAAGCAACCACTGCCACAAAATGCTGATAAACCCTTACATGAATCAGGCTGAAGTTCATTTCATTTGCGTGGGTGAGAACCTCAACTTCACTGAAAGCAATTCAGTTATTTTCATTGCAATTCATTGAGTTTTCAGCAGAGGGAAAAACAAAGTTACATTGTCTTTTCTTAGAGTAACCTGTTTGCTGTAATCAAATGCCTGCTGACAGATGCTGGGTAGCAAAAAGAATAAAAAAAAATAAAGTAGGAATTCTAAATAGATATATATATAATAGATATATGCTGTTATTTCCAGAGCTACCAGACCAGTGTGAAAATGTGAGTGGTATTAGTGGCTTGTTGACAGAGGTGTTCTTCCTTTACTAGAAATGTATTCAGGAATATGAAGATCAGGATCTAAGGGAGAAAAGATGCAGAAATGGCTTTAAACAATCAAAAGGGCATTGCAGCAGTGAATGCTCTCCAATAACGGACTACTCTTTATTAGCCATAGAAAGAGCAGAATCAGTGAGCAATGAACCAATACATGAGACAACCAGTGAAAAAAAACTGGAGGAAGTATCACAAAGAGACACTGGGCACTTCTATCAGCTCAGGGAAAAACCAGCTCGTGACCCTCTTGGGAAGAGTTTTCTATTTTTTCATACAAACACTTATCCCAGCATCACAGAGCAGCCCATGTGGGAAATCAGATTTCAGTCTCCCAGGGCTCTTTGCATGGTATTCAACAGATGTTTAGAAAACTGGGAACAATTAATCTGCTGAGAAAAATTTAAGACACCTTCTATCTCATTCTTGTCCTCATCCTCTCATATCAAAACAAATTTTCAAGGTTTTCCAACAAAATCTTAGCACCAGGTTTTATTTTAATGGAAGAGTCCTTGAATTTAGATTGCAGGTAGCTGACACAACAAATATACCCAGGAAAAGAAAAGAGATGGAGTTAAAGAAAGAAATTAGACCCTGAAGATTTTGTGATAGTGTTCACCACTGCAATGTTCTTGGATTTGATGATTACTAACCACAGGAGCTGGCCACAGAACTCACTGGATATTCATTTTGTGAAAGCTGGTAATTGAGAGTTATATGAACAAGCAAAATTCCATTTTCTTTGCAAAAGTTTTTATTGGAATCTTCCTGTGAATTCCACTGGGAAAAAAGAAATTTCACAGACACATTTGACTTCTCAATATAAACCTTTGGTGTGAGAACTGAGATCATCTGCATATATAACTACTTATCTTTATTTATATGTCATTTAGTAAAAAGAATAATAAAATGCTTTGGCTGACTTCTTGGACTGATGTAATGAGTAGCAACTGCAGCAAACGGCTGAATTGCAACAGTGTATAAATGAATGAGAGAAGTGGATGAATCCAATCAAACAAAATGAGGTTAATTCAGATAAATTTGGAGTATTTTTGAGAGAAAATTTTTGAGTCATTAAGGAAACTATTTGCTATAAAATTATAAAGACTCTACAGCATTTTAACTACATTTATAATGACTAGCAAGGGCAGATGACTAAGGCTAGAATAAGAACCAGCTCCTTTGGTGTCCTTAAATGTCTTCCTGAAAGAATTATTCTATCTGTTTCAAGCATGGATGAACAAATCTCAGTGCACTGACAAGGGGCTCTGCAAGAGAGCTGGTTCGCATTACTTAAACTTGGGAAAAAATCCTGAGAATTCCTCAATGCTGCATGACAGAGAGAATTTGTCACTGCTGAGATGCACAAAATACACAGCAACACATGCCCCAGAACATGAGGGAGGGATTATTCACCTGTGGGGATGCACCACAAAGGGGATCTTTTCTGTTCAAATTCACCTGCAACCAATTTTCCTTGCTACAATAAGGTATTGTTGTCCTCTGAGTGGTGGCAATTTCCTGTCTGCCCTCTCAAACCCTCTGAAGAGGTGAGGTGCTATAACATAGCCAAGAAATGGCTGTAAGTTTCATTTGTAATGAAAGATGGACTCAATCATGGGACTTTGCCTCCTTTGTCCTCATGAAAAGTCCATACTTACAGAGTGCCTCAAATAAGCCAGAAGTAGAACAGTTTGTCTCTGAGTGCATGAGAAATGTGTTTGTGTCAAGAGCAGCAGCCCATCTGGTCCAGGACTGCGCAGTATGACAGACTCAAGGTGGTCTGCTCTCTTCTCACACGTCCTTCTCCAGCTGATTGGTGATGTTAGAAACTACATCCAAGCCCATTTTGGAAAAAAAAAAAAAAAAAAATTAGAAGTTCACTACTTGCTAAGCCAAGAAGTCCTAAAATTGATAGCCTATTGATTTTACTGAGAATCCATTTGTCTTCTTTTCACATTGTCCAGAAACAGGGACATTTGCTCATACCCTAAATGCCTCCCCACTTCTAAAGCTACCTTCATTTCTATTGGACAGAGCTGCAGTTGTGAGTTTTACTCTTGTCTGGAAATGATGATGTTTAGGAAGGTACCAGTGACAGGTGACAGCCTGGCAGTGTGTCCATTCCTCAGAGGCTGTAAGATGACACATTTCACTGGCCAAACAGTCTGCCAACATTCTTACTAAAACCACAGATGCATTCACAAAAACTGGGAACCAAGGTGGGACACCAAGGTGTGCTCCTGCTCTGCCTGTCCTGAGGACTCATCGCTTCCCATGAGGAGCAGCAAGAGGAGGTTCGGGAAGGAAGTTTCTTTTGGTGCTAAACCCTCTCCTGAAACCAACTATGAAGCTGTCAAAATACTTAAACTAAAATTTCTCTGTGCTCTGAGCCTCATTTTCTGGTGTCTGACTTGGTAACTATCTGATTTTCAGAAGAACTGTGCACTCTAAGTCATGGTTTGAGATAAAACAAATGCTATGCTTTAAGTTTCCGAAGTACTAATAACTTCAAAACTATGTTCCTTAAATTAGACTTCCCAAATAATCAATTATATTTTCATCTATTAGTACTTAGATTTATGATAGAAAAACAGTCCATTGCCTATTTCTTGGGGAAGTCACAAAAGTTTCTTCATGTTTTTCACGAGAAACACAGATGTAAGATGGCTGAAAAAACATGAAAAATCTAGTGAGTGATTGGGAGTTCTGCCTTCAAGGCCAAGCAGGCCTTGAATATGCACTTAAACAATGAAGGAGAAGGCATCTGAAACAGTCACTTTCCACTTTGCACCTTCAAAGGAACAGGGATTCTTCAGGAAAGAAAACAAACTCAGGAACCCAAACAGAATTAGTGTGTGATCATAGTGAAAGGTTCCTTCATAATGCAGTTTCTAATTTCAAATGATTGATTTAGCAATAGAGCCAGTGTGAAATTCCTTGACAGAACCATTTGCTTTTTGAAGCCACAATTCCATCAAAACAGAAATTATTACAAAAAAGTTGATTTTCCTATGACTTTTTGGTTTGGAGGGAAGAGAGAAATATATTTTATCCCATTTTCACTTTTTCAAAGTCAAACTTTTATATGATTTTTTATCATGTGTGATAATATACAAGACAAAGTACAAGTGACAAAACTGATGGAATAACAAATGTACTTTCACAACAGAATTTCAAGATTATAGAGCACATCATAATTACATTTTAAAACCTGGAGCAGTTCCAATTTTGTATCCTTTACATTATTCTTTAACTTCTCTATGAAGACAGGTTTCTATACATAAATGAGATGGGGAAAGGGGCTAATTACAAAGCTCAAGATGTTCTTTGTTTTGTTGTTTGTTTTGGTTTTAATTCCATCATGTAGCACTGGAAATGTTAAATTATTTGGAGATGTCACCCAGGGCAATTTTTCTGTTTCAATTTTTTGGTAACAATAATAGGTGAGAAACATTACTATGGCCAGCCTAAGTAAAAGGCCCTGGGCAGGGACACCTTCCACTTCCCCAGGGTGTTCCAAGCCCCATCCAACCAGGCCTTGGACACTTCCAGGGATGGGGCAATCCCTCATTAACTGCCAGCCCAAAAATTCAACCCTTGTGTTCAGTCAGATTATTCTTCCCAGGACTCTTTACATATATTTATTATATAAAGCATATTTTTTGTGTGTGTAAAATGGCAGAATATAGAAAATACATCACTCTTCATACAGGGGATTCCATACTTTATTTATGTTAAACACTATTCTCACAGCAACTGCTGCTCTCTGCAAGACATGGGAATTGTTAGGATTGCAATAAATGCTGTTGTGTTGGGCTGTTCACTGGTGTCAGTGCTAATCTTATTTCATAGAAAATCAGCCAAATCTTGTCTAGTGCTACAGACTCGATCATATTTATCACCTACAAGACACAGCCCTAACATTTATCCCAAAAATGTGTAAGCACATTGTCACAAAGCTACAGCCACATGGACAATGCAAAGTTTATATATATAAGGGTTTTTTTTTTTTGCTCCTTCTTTATAGAACACTCAAAACAACATCAAATCTCATCTGTATAAATATATTTATGCAAATATGTCTGTCTGTTCATTGTTTCATTGCATCCACCATTATCAAAATTCATAATTTCCTCTGTGTTGGCTGATAAACCTAAATTATTTTGCAAGAGATTCTGGCAAATAAATATGCAAATATACTTCACCAAAAAGGAAGACAGCAACCTTTAACTACTTGGTTACAGCCTTTGACACTCTTTAGAAATGAGTGATACTAACTGCTCTAATATACATAAATATATCCTTATCTCTTTCTTTAATATTCATAATATTTAATCTCATTTATCTGTCTCATCTCTATTCTGCATACATCACACATTTTAATGATAATACACCATGAATCATCCATCTGTGGTGGTCCCTTTTTCTGCTCTCCTCCAGGACCCTTCACTGACCCCATTTCTGCTTCTGAGGAAACTGATTTACATGTGGAGCAACTGTGGACCCCACTGGATTTGGGCTTTTAGCACAACCCAAGTGCTGGTTTATCTTTATATCTGGGGCAGTCATTTCAAGCAATGGCTTCACAAACAGCTGGCTCATCTCTGCAGGGCAGACAGCTGGAAATGGAAACCATTAGTGCTGAAGGGGAAGAGATAAGCTATTCACATGCAGATAAAGCCCTTGCAATTTCAGCTCCTTGACTGAGACCCTCACCTAGCCTTGACCTTTCCTCCTGGAGGATCAATCCCATTTGGGTAACAAAGGAACGAACAGAAACCCTTAATGCCAAATTTAACAATTCCAATGTTCTTGATTTATTTAAATTAGTAAACATTTCTTCAAAGATCCTACTTTGCCCTATGAATTTCAGTAAGTTACAGCCAGCAGCCAGAATAAGAACCAAGTCCTTTGATTAGTTTTTTGTTTGCATAAAATCTCAGTGACCAGAAGAACATTTCATGACACCTGCAGAGGATGTACAGAGTCTAACAGAAGCAAATCAAAGATTCCAGGGTTTTAATATCCAAGAATAAACATCTTATAAAAGAAAAAGAAGAAAAATGCATAAAAATATGAAGGTAGCCTATGGAATTTATATTCACTTTTAGCATGGCATGCACAAGTGGTACTGCACTTTTTTAGCTTACCAAGCCCACCTTAGCAGCAGACTGGTTTAGGCACCATAGCCCATTCTAGGTCTCTTTCCTCAGTGTTCAATCTTTCTGCCTCTCAGGCAACACTTCAGGTTCCTGGATGAATCAATTTGCCAGGCTATAAATATGTGAGTGGTCTACTAGGCAGGATGGCTCCCAGCTGAAAACACAAAGCCAAAGGAGTAAAGAGAGAAGGAAATGAGCACAAGAGGTGGACTGAACAATAAGGTATATTTTAGACTTGCCAGGAGTGAGAGAGTGGCAGAAGATATCCTTTTCTTTGTTAATAAATGAAAATGAAATATTATATTTATTTGCCTTGCCTTGATGGCACAAAAATTACTTTTTTTCTAATTTTTCCAGTATCCTCTCCTTCTGCTTTGTTAATTACATTAACATCTCCTAATGAAAGCAGGCTGTCATCCACAAGGTAGGAATGGCCATTGAGTATCACAATTTGCACTATTTAAAAAAAGAGATTCTGTGGGAATACCTTCTCTCAAACATATTTCATGTGAAAGTCTGAATAAAAGGTCCAGAACTGGATGTGTGCATGTGCATGAACATATACTAACTCACACACCCCAGCATATATGTACTCATTATCTAACTAATGTCTCTAAAGGTTTTCTTCAGATGGTTTGCACAAAAGATTCTCAAAGTGGACTTGATGTCTCCAAAGGGTATTGAATGGCTTCATGTCTTTATAATTTATTTCCTTTAGTGTTGGAACCCAGAAACCTGGAATTTTTGAGGTTTCTGTGCTTTCTGGCACTGACCCCCTGGAGAACACTGCTTTTGACCTGAGGCCTTGGAGAAGGCTTCCAAAATTGTGATGGAGTTAAAATCACGGGTGTGTAGTTAAATAGAAATGTGTGCTTTCACATGGTGAAGGGTTTTAAATTTGAGGGTTTTAAAATGTAGTAACAGGTATGGGACAAGATGGAGGATTTTGGGTGGTGTCTCTTTCTGTCTTCTTCCTTCTTCTTCATGGTTTCAGGCAGTAGTTTCTGGTTGGACAGTCAGTGCTGCACTGTGGGTCATGGGAGTTTGGTTATTGGGTCAAAAGTATAAATAATATAGGTGTTAGTTCTTTATTGGACTGTTTAAGAGACCTGGTAAATATCTCGATTCAGGCTCCATTTTCTCACTTTTAGCTGGTAGCTAGAAGTGTTACAGAACTCTGTATTTTAGATAAGATTTAATAAACAACCAAGCCTGAACACAAGAAAATTCATCCCCTTCGTGATTTTAATTCTGACTCTGAATGAAGACAGAAGAAAATGAAGACAAGCCACTAATTAGGTGGTGCAGTTAACATATTTACACCTTAGTGCTGGTAAAGAAATAACATTGCCTCAGATGAAATAGCGAGATTGTTACTTGGGGCTCCAAACACATGTAGGTGCTTAGGAACACGGTTCAGTGGTGGACCTGGCAGTGTTAGTTAATGGTTGGACTGAATGATCCTAGAGCTCTTTTCTTTAATGATTCCATGCTTCTCTGGACACAGGTTTGAGTACAGGTAGTTTTGGAGATATCCCTTCCTCCAACACCACCCCCATTTATGCTGTACCTTCAGAAACCACAGTTACTCCTTTGATGAGGCAGTTTCCAACAAACCTGTAAGAGCTGGAGGAAGGACCTCACAAACCAGGGAGCCCAGGGGAGCAAAGCAGCATCTCTGCTCCCATCCCACCAGGGAAGAGAGACATGCAGAGAGACAGTCCCCAGCAATTCCTTCTTCCCCTTCTTTCCCCCCTTTTAACTGCAGTGGCTGCAGGGCTGCTTGTTCTCAAGGTTCTCATTTCTCCTCTGCCTCTTAAAGTACAATTCTGGTTAATATAAAAGATCTCAGCACAGTCTCCAAGCTGGTGCTGCCCTTTGTAGCCCATCTGCTGTGGTGCCTTTTTCCCCCTGCTCATATTGGCTGGCCCAACTACAAAGGTCAATGAGCAAGCAGAGGAGCTTTCCTCACCTCAGGCAGGAGAGCTCATGCATTAAAACCCTGAGCACTGGGGTTCAATGTCTGCTGTCTGGCAGTTCAGCCACAAGCACATCAGAACACTTGAACCACTTCCTCTGCAGAGATGGCTTTAAATAATGATGTATTCCTGTCCTGAAAGTCTCAAGGCCAAAGCCTATTCCTTTTAAATTCGGTGTCAAGGATCCTATTGATTTAAAGGGATTGCTTTTCAGCCATCAAACTAGAAATATATGCCTTTACTGACAGGAAGAAATATTGGGTAGGATAGAAACAGGAAAGGGAAGGATCCAGGATTTCAGCCATTCAGTAATGTGTGCTAGATCCACCTTTGTTATTTGAATGTCAGAGAAATGTTGCTTATTCCTTAAAGTGGAAACCCCCTCAAGGTGATGTCTAAGCATGTCTATAAGTGTAATTTCTCTTGACTGTAGGAAGCTTCTTTCCATTTCATTTTTTCAATAATAAAGAGAAGTTGATTGTAGTATTAGACTTACAAGGCACAAATTTATTGCTTGTGTTCCAAAACCTTGTCTGGTGTTTTAAACAGAGAGAATAAAATAGAGGTGGAATTAAATAGAGATGGAATAAAAAAATAGACTCAAGTGATACTTTTGAATACATATACAAAAAATTTGTGTGTGCTTAAATGTATAGAATTTTAACCCTGAGTTCAGTGAGACTGCTTGATTCAATAAATTCATATGAGAATGATTTTGCAGAATCATATCCTCAGTCTGAGCTCTGTGAGGCAAGGACTTGTCCTCACAATCCTTGTCTGTGTAAAGGCTAACAGTATTTGAGTATTATATAAATAAAAATTCACCACAGAGATTAACTGACTCCCATTAAGGATCCCACTTGCTATTCAACAGGCAACTGACATTTGGTACTGGTGAATTTAAAACACGAGATAAAATAAATTTGCTACTTGTAAAGTTTTAAGTTCTGTTGCCCCTCAGAAAGGTCCATCAAATTCTTGCAATGTGGTCAACTATGTGGATGAGTTTTGCTCATGGAGGGGATTTCCATAAAGACTGTTTTGGTCAGTAACGTAACTTATTAATTACCTCTGATTTCAGTATACTTTGTTTGTCTAAGGGTGCATTGAATATTTGTAAGTATGCATTGCATATTTGGTAACAATACTGAGGTGGGGAAGGGTGGAAACAAAATGATGGAACAGGTTAAAAATCATTAATCCCAAGAGATTAAGGGTATAGGAAGACCAATTCCTAACTGTGCTTAAAAGGTCCTTCTTTTTCTAATAATTCTTCTGATTTGCACTCCAAAATTGAAGGTCTGAAGGAGTTGATCAGTCTGAGCTCAAAAGCAGTTGGAATGGTTTTGCTTTGTGTTTATCTTAGTCACAAGTCAGTTGATAAATCACAAATTTAGAGACAACCCTAAAATCTGATGTGGAAACTGGTATGACAGGAAAAAATGCATTGTGATTCTCTGTCAGGGCATTACTTTGTCTCTGGGTCAATGTTTGAGCCACTCTCCAACCTCACAGTGACAGCTCTGCTTTGTACAGAGAAAAAGCTTTCTTCATTTCTTCATTTAAAGTGTCCTAAATTTAGCACAAGTTAAGACTAAATATTGTTGAAACTGGGAAAAAAAGTGCTGAGTGACACATTGCTAAAATATTTTGGTGACACAGAGCATAGATAACCTTCTTATACAGACAATAATGTCCACAGCTGGAGGATTTCACCCTAAGGAGCCTTGAGCTACAATCCCACAGGGACAATTTTATAGAGGAGTTTCTCATTGTCAAAGAGCTATTCTATTTAATGAAATTTCTTTTCCTATTATAATCCACATTATTTGTTCTTAATTCAATTATTTTCTGTAAACATTTACTTCCAATCCAGCTTGACTGAATGTGGACATCATCCATTCTCTCCCTTTGAGTGTTCTAGGTCCAACATGCAGACACCTGAGCCATAAAACATCCCCTCAAATTAACTCAGTAACACAACGCAGGTGCTGAGAGGCCTAAAGATAGACCCAAACTGATCATGTGTGATTACAGGCAATGTTCTGACACAAACCTTTCAAGTGTTGTACCAAGAAAGACAAGCTGGAAATAGGAGGATAATTAGGCTCTTTCTTTAGCAGAGCACATTTCTGCAGCGCTGGAGTAATTGCAGTCCTGCTGTGACAAGCAGAAACTTTCTCTGAAGGCAGAAAAAGGCTTTGGAAATTGTAGCCATTCAAGAGATCACTGGGTCTCTATTTCTGTTGAATTTTTAGGAATATAAGCAAATATAAGTTTTAGGCAAGCTTGCAAAAATTAATATAGTCTCTGAGATTTGCAAATATTGCTCAGATTTATTTTCCCATCAGGTTTTTTTTTTTTTACAAGCAGTTATATAGTGTTAAGACTTACAGTTTGCACAACAATTATGGCATTCTAATAACCACTAGGAGGTTTCTCCCAGAAAGTTACACAGGTACAAAACCAATCCCAGAGTCTCTGATATTCATGAGACTCAGCCAGACTGAAGTATTTCTACACTTCAGTGGGTTTGGACACTACTGGCTGGCTTCATCCCACACAACTTTAGGAAGCTAAACATGAGAAATCAAAGTTACTCATTCAGAGATTGCTCAGATGGCAATTCCTGCAAGAGCAACAGTCTTTCCTCATTGGTTACTGAGAGATTTAAGAATTCTTTGCCCAGAGAGGTTGTGGACATTCCATTCCTGGAAGTGTTCCAGGCCAGGTTGGATGGCAGCCTTGGAGAGTGGAAGATGTCCCTGCCCATGGCAGGGGTTTGGAACCAAATGATCTTTAAATTCCCTTCCAACATAAACCATTCTAGGATTCTATGATTTTAACTTTCTATTTTTAGTAAAAATATATCCCACAAATAAAAACCCACAGGGTATGTTCTAAAACTCCACTGGTCAATACTGAAGAAAGTGTTTCAGTACACTAAATGAAAGAAAAAAGGGGCAAAATGAAACACATTTAAATTCTGGTGTTTGCAGATGTCACAGGTAAAACTGAAAAATCCAGTTGTATCTTAAAACCTCATCTCTAGAGTTAATAACCTGAGTTTGATTCTTAAGACGCTTGCTTTGATATATAAAAAAAGTAATGGAGGCATCGTGATCTGAATTTTTTCAGATCAAAATTAGGTCTCCATATATTTACTAAATTATTCAAAAATATTCCTTTTGAAAAAAACCTAGTAGATAAAACAATAGTCTTGAAACAAGGCCCTGAAAATAAGCAAATGTGGCCTGTGTGTACATATTAGTATAATTTTATGCTCCATTTCCAACATGGATATTACAATAATATTTCACACAAATTATAGGTCAATTTTCACAGAGATGCTGCCCTAAAGGTGCATGAAATTGCATTAGGAGGGGAAATTCACATCACACTTGGCAATCACAATTGAACAGAAAAGTAATGTTTTAGTAACCTCACAGCTTTGAAAGTGATGGCGGGTTTCATGATGTAAAACTAATGTTCCACTAGAATGCACCAGCTGTAATTAAAATGGTTTGCATTGTTCCTCACACTATGAAACCTTCTATGAATGATAACACAGGCACCTGCTTTACCAGGGCTTATGCAGTTTTGTTATTTTTAATTTTCCATGCCAAAACACTTCTTCCTATGCTATTCCCCATGACCTTGTAGCTTTTTCTCATCAGTATAAAAACTTGAAGATGATTACAGTTCATTCCTTTCTTGAGGTTTGTAGATAGGGAAAAGAAAGGAAAAAAAATAATAAAAAGAGAGAAATGAAGAACAAATTAGGCCAAATTCCCAGATTGCTGGCCCATGGAATGGACAGTCAGTGCTCGTTCCAAAGCCCAAATTCACCTGGCCAGAACCCCTGAGCTCCATGCTTCTTATCCTCTGACTCCAGGATTCCAGATGGGCTTAATTAGTGAGACACATTAGTCCCAAGCACTGAGATAGAATTAAGAGTGAATGATTTCTGGCTCAATTTTTTGGATTTTTTTTTAACCCAGAATACATATTTCTGGGCAACTGATCTATACTGACACTTTTTATACTCCTTTTATCAAGAAAATTTTCCTCCACAGTTTGTTATTGTTTGGTAGGTGCCACAAAGAGCAGCTAGCACCTGATTCTTTCCCTGTGGTAGATTTATCCTTATATTTGTCTGCTTACTATGTTCCAACTCATCTCCAAAGGCCTGTTTAATTTAGGTCTATATAATTAACAGGTCCAATGAATGAAGAAGGGGAAATTCTGGGCTTTGTGGCTCAATAGATGATAGAATTTTTATTACTCACTTTTCTATGTTTTCAGTTTATCTAAAAAAAATCTAATTTTTAAAAAAACATAACTCCTTGCCTCCCTCAGGGGGCAATTTGAACATAATTCAGCTGTGACAATAGAAAAAAAGCAATTACACTCTCCTACATGGTCTCAGTCAAATGAGAGATGTGATTTTGTTCAAAGTAATTGCCTGATTGTAAATGGACTTCCCAGACCACCCACACCCCCAGTTCTGTGTTTCAGAAAACTACTGGCATGCAAAGCACAGGAAGTCTGACTAAGAGATTTCATGTCCCCAGATAACATCCACATGAACATAGTTAATCATTATTTAAATATTCTCAGCTAGAACTTCGATTTTCAGATGGCACCATCCTCCCCTTCTGTCCCAGTGGTGCTACCATTACAAATTTAGAGAAGATAACTAATGAAATGTTGATATCAGTTTCAAGAGTGTGATTTATGCTCACCTTTATGGTCTTATCTTGACTGAAATTGATTTTTAATAAACTCTGTAGGTCAGCTCTGAATTGCCATTACCAGACTGCTGTGAGATGTTGTGGACAGAAGGGACTCTCCTTGGAATGTGACAATCTTTCCATTGGTATTAGACTGCTGCTTTTGATCCCTAGGAAGAAATTACGTGAAAAAATTTTCTTTAGATCTCTGTAACAGGCAAGTGATGTTAATCTTTTTTTCTCTAGACACGGAAAATTATAGTTTTCTACTAAATGTTATGTAGGTGACTGTTAAAAGAACAAATGAAGGAATCCATGCATCAGCATTTGAAATCTCATTAATATCTTCCCTTCTCCAGAAAAGAGGTGAGCCTTTACACAGCAAAACATGCAACAGTCAGATGCAGCACTACAAAAAAGTGTCACATGCATCTTGTGTCACTGGGTTTGGAGAAATCCTTGTAATACTGAAACAAATGGCTTTTTCTTTCTCATTAGTTTTATCAAAGGAGTCCCACTATGTTTCACAATTGCCTTTGGCTTAGTGCTTTCCAAAACAATGCCTGATTCCTCTGTTCTATAATTAAAAAACCACAAATGGAATATTTGTTTTTTTTTTCTTTTTAAAGAACACCCTATAGACTGTGAGAGCTATTTCAAATAAGAAAAATTCCCATGCTTATAACTAAGACAAGTACTAAGCAAACCCTTCACTACATGCCCCTCAATGTGGTTCACTTTGATTTTTCATTTATAAGGGAACAGAATACAGCTTGGCAGGTCATCTATTCCTTCATCTGCACCACAGCTGAATCACATTTACTTTTTTTTTTTTTATTATTTCGACAGATGTTTACAGATATTTTGTTTGTCACAGCTCAATTAGTGACTTACTGGCAGATTCCACAGCCTGGGAGCTTCTGTCAGACCTGCTTCTTCACACCTAATGAAGAGGCCAGGAAAGCCTCTGGGTAATATTGCTGTCCTACTGGCTGAATGCCCTGAAGCACAGAAGTGGAGAACCTGCTCCTGGCTGGATCCACAGGACAGCCTGGAATCACTTTTCTTTGTATGGATCTGCATTTTCTCTCATAGCAGTTGTTGTTGCTCTCCTGTGGGCTGCAAAACAGGAATTTGGACCTCATAACAACAAGGGTTGAGTTTTTCATGCTGATGGATAAATAAGAGAACTCTTCAATCTGACTTGTGACACATTTAAGTGGAGCCTGTTACCTGTTTACTCTGATCATGGTCACTGGATCAATAATGTATTATTGTCTTTTATTATTTGCCCAGAGAAGTTGTGGCTGCCCCATCCCTGGAGGTGTTCAAGGCCAGATTGGATGGGGCTTGGAGCAACATGAACTACTGGGGAAGAAACGAGATTATCTTAAAAGTTCTCTTCCAACCCAGGCCATTCTGTGATTCTATGATGCTCTTCTCAGTAAGGCTTTTTTAAAAATACAAATCTTCATGAGTATCCCTGAACTTTTTTCATTTTCCTCACCTTTTTTACATATATATATATATATATATTCTAATATTTGTGTGGATGATGTTCTTGGATATTCATAGAAAGACACTGATACAGATCTCTAACAAACAAAGCATCTGGAAAAAGAATCATAGGCTTGAATTATATAAAATCGAGGGCTGGTTTAAGTAAACTGGGGGAAACACAGAGTTGAAAAAGAGGCTTAGAAGCATAGAATGGTTTGGGTTGGAAGTTAGAGAGCTCCCAACTCCAGCTGTATATGGAAATTAACTGATGATTCCTTCCTATTAGTGGTTGCTAGTAGTTCAGAACCATAGAATCAGAGAATAACTCCTGGCACATAACAGGACAACCCCAAGAATCCCACCCTGTGCATGAGAACCTTGTCCAAACACTTCTTGAACTCTCTTAGGTTGGTGCTGTGGTGCTCTGTGGTGCCTGTTCCAGTGCCCAACCACCCTCCAGGTGAAGAATTTCTTCCTGATATCTAATCTAAACCTGCCCTGATCCAGTTTCATGCTAGTTAGGGGGTGTGTCTCAGCTTGCAATCATAATGCTGAAATGAAGCCACAGTCTCACCCTGGCTTACATTGGCACTGATTTCACAATCTGAACTGCACTGCACTCAACACTACAGGAATACTGTGCTTGACAAATGATGAACTTAAACTTCACAACGACGCTATTTTGGGCCTGACCAGAGCAGTAGGTATTGAAAATCTGTCTGCTGTGATTTGTTTCAGGAGATATCCTGCCCAGTATTCCAAAACCTGCACTGTGACTTTTATTGCAGAATTTGTCCAGATGTTTATATCACTTCAGACAGGCAGCTTGCTCCTCATGTAATGTAAGGACATTACATGAATGTTCCACCCTGTACTAACCATGAATATATAGATGTGTCAGTGCTACCAGCAGGTGTAACCTCCTAACTCACTCTGCAAGGGCTGAGCTTTATTACTCTTTAGAATGGATGAAATTATTCATTAATTCACTGAGAGAAAAAAATAGATGCTTCACAGACTTCAGCTGGGGCAGTTGAGCCCCAGCTCAACTGTATTATGATGCAGCCCCAGCTGTATTAGGATGCCTGTGGCAAAAGTCCCTTTGTCCATCAGCACAGGGGAAGAAATGCAGTGATCTCTCAGTGATGGATTATTCTGCTCACTGTTCAAGTATAGACTAATATGTGAAACAAGTATTCACTGATTATGTGCTTTATTTGGGGTATTCCCTCATTCCCTATGTATGGGTAATATCACCTGAAAATTCTCATGAAGTTAGGAAGTCAATGAAGCAGAAGCTGGCAATATTATGACACTACAAAGCAGAATTCCATTTTTATGCTGAACTGAGGGAAAATCTCAACCAGCACTTAACTGTTTGTTAATTAGTGGCTTATTTTGACAGTTATAAACCAGTTTTGTGCAGCAGAAGTCACTGCATTTTAAGTGCTCCATAAAAATGCTAAAAATCTTGCCTTTGTGAAAAGGAAAAAAAAAATTAAATGTGGCTCCTTTATTAAAGTTTAGGCAGACCAGCCCCACAGCCTTTCCCTCACTTCCCCATGTGAGGCACCCTGTCACAGAAGATCAGGGTGGCCAGCAGGACCTGTCTTTCCCAAGCCCATGCTGCGAGAGGCTTGTCCTGTGCAAGCTGTGTGATGGCACTCGAGATGATCTGCTCCAGCAGCTGCTGTCTACTCCAGGACTACAAAGCTGTCTGTGCTGCTTTCATGCACTGCAAAGAACATCTCAGTGTAGCTCTGCTCCTTGGAGGGGCTGCTCACCAGGAACTTGCAGGAGCGGGAGCAGGGCAGCATCACCAGGCGCCGGCGCGGCCACTGAGGCAAACGCAGCCAGGCTGAAAACAGCAAGTTTTGCACCCAGCTGGAGATGTGCTCCACATTTAGGAAGAAGCCTGTGCAGAGGGTTTCCAGGACCGGTGATCTGTGATCCTGCAGCATCTCGCTGCCCTGGCGATGGACAAAGCACAAGGAATATCCCATGTCACACTCCATGGAGCACGTGCACTCCAGCACCACGCGGATGTCAGAGCTCCTCTCGGGATGCTGCCTCACGGTGTCCCGCTCCAGGATGAAGGAGTGACCTGGGGGTGGCCTCAGGAACACGAGCAGCTGGTAGAAGATTCTATTCTCGAGGGTACTCCAGAACTCATGGTTGCCATCCATTCCTCTGTCTGGGTAAATCGCTGGCATGAAAGTCCTCCTGGAAAACTCTCGGCTGATATACAGGAGGTCACGCACCAGCTGCTTCAGATTCCTGCACGGCTCAGGCAGTTCCTGCACTGGTAGTTGGGTGTATTCAGCCAAAAGCCTGGCACCTATGTGTGCTCTCTTGAAGTCTTGTTCCCCCTTGTTATTATCCTTGCTGATGAAGGCAAGCTTCCTTTGCCAGGCCAGCCAGCAGACCTCCAGGAGCATGGCTGCTGCAGTGGCCCAAAACAGCCAGTTCTTAAACACATAATGGACAAGGGCTCCTTCCAGAGATCTGATCTGCTCAACCTCCTGCCACAGCTGTGCCATCTGCTGATGAAGAAACTCCTTGCGCTGCTGCATCTGCTGTGTCATGGCCACGTCAGCCTGTGGATCGTGTGTCAGCCTGGGCAGGGCGGCCAGCACGGCCACCAGGAACCCGATGGCCACAGCCATGGCCTGGGACAGGTGGGGAAAGGGGGCCAGCAGGGAGAGGGAGCATGAGACAGGAGCGGCAGGACAGGAGCTGCCTGGTGCTGGCTCCCACTGTGACCTGTTCTCTGCGATGTCACAGCCACCAGAGCCACATCACAAGATTGACAAGCCCCAGACTCCATTCCCACCTCCTGCTCAATGGGTTCTGGGCATCACAACACTGGATGCTAACAGACCCACAGGAGCTCCCAGGGCAAAGCAGACAAACCCCCAGTGCCACTAGAGAGAGCCCTGAGCTCCTCTGAGCCATCCTCTGTGACAGAGCCCTGGATTAGATCTCTAACTTTGGCTTAGAAACCCCCCCAGGCATTTGCCCCAGCCTTCACCCTGCTCAGCCCAATCGTGGAACAGAGCAAAGGACTGAAAACATCAGATAAAAAAGATTTCACTGACTGACAGAATCAGACAGGAGCCTTGAGATCGTGCTAAAGTTTGATTAAGTTGAGCCTGGGCTTATGGAGGATAAAATTTAGTGTGTGTTTCTGCAAAATCTAATAAATATCGACAATCAGCAGAGACACTGACTTGCCTGTTATCTTTATTACTAAGACCAAGTTTCCTAGATAAAGGACTTTGTGCAAGAGATAAGACAATGTATTAGTGATGCTGTGGGACGTGGAGATGTGTGTCCAGCTCTGCTTTGAGCTCAAAGACTGAAGTTCAGCTGACACCTGAAGAGGTCAGTGGCAGACCCTGACTGTGCTGAGGGCACACAGCAGGACCACACAAGGTATTACTTTGGTGAATATGAATTGTTCTGGCCAGGCGTACAATAAATCTTACAGACAAATGTCAGGGATTTCTGTGGTCCCACAGAGATGGGATAAGTAGAAGTTTCTATTTTTCCTGATTGTTTTTAGTCAGAAAGAAGTAGCTCACACAGAGACACATGCAGGTGACTGTGAATGTATCAGCCTGGGGATAACAATATTCACAGTATGCAGAGACATCACAGCTCAGGGACAGAGGATGTGGCCTGGGTAAAATCAGTCCTGTGATTTACAGCTGAAAGGTCCTCTGCAGATACAAAATCTGGGGGTGGGAGCTGGGCTCTGCTCCCTGGCAATCAGAGATAGGATGACAGGACAGAGCCTTAAGCTGCAGCAGGAGTGGTTTAGGTCGGACATCAGAAGGAATTTCTTCACATTGGGATGGCCTGTCCAGGGAGGTGGTGGAGTCACCATTCATCGAGAGATTTAAGGAAAGACTGGATGTGGCATTCAGTGCCATGGTGCTGTTGGGTCACAGGTTGTACTCAATGATCTCAGAGGTCTTTTCCAACTTGATAGCTTCTGTGATTCTGAGGGGATGTTTGGAGTTACAGCATTTACATTACGTGGAAGTTCAGGGCATTCCCTGTCCAGTTTCCCCACTGAAGGATGTCTCAGGACTGTTTCACTGTTTAACACCTTAGACACATAAACCTTACTATAATGGTGTTTCTAGCAGGTGGTATCATGTGTGTCCTGCAACTCTCAGACTTGGCACCATTAAAAATTCCCTCCTTTCTTTCTTATTTTAATGCTTCATGCAGTTAAGTCTTTTCCCCAGTAGACTCAACAAAATGCAAAACTCATTCCCTTTTTTATTTCTATTTGGTAGGTATATATGGGTATAAGAATATATTGGTATTCATGAAATTGAATTTTATCTGTTCTTACTCCACACCCCTGTCTCACCTCTTTCCTCCCTGTGCCCATATTTATTGCATTAACTTTATCAGTCAACCTTGAATTTTATTGTGTCACCAAAGGAAGAATATTTCTTCAGTAGAGGAATGCACCAATCCTTCTTCAGGTTTTTTCCCTATTAAGAAAAAACATTTCCCTGGTAAATGCTTCTTTTTGGAGTGTTTCCAACAAAGGTGTTTCAAGAGGCCTGATTTTCAACTGTTGAGCACACAGTGTCAATACCAGTATTGACATTTACTGGGACATTTTATAGCTTCTGCAAGAAGGGGTTTGCATGTGTCTATTTAAAAAGATGTCATTTAACATATTTTTCTAAAACATCTCAATAGAGAACTGTATTCATCCTTTGAGACTTCATATTAAGGTAACTGGCCAGTGGATCAAACTCATGGGATAAATTTATGAAATATTTAAACATGAAGAAGCAATTTGCCTGAGAGAAAATGTGAGTAAGCAGGTATAAGGGTAGGCAACAGGAAACACCCTCTACTCTGCCTGAAGCCCTCACTGATTCTGTTGCCATACTTCTTCTTTCCATTTTAAAGCAATATAAATTATAATGAGGGATGCAGTAACATCTGGTTAGCTGGTGTGAAAGTCAGCATTGACCTAACCTTAGAACCTTACCCACAGAATGTGGGAGACATGTCCCAGAGTTAGACATCCCAATGTGGCAATAAATGAAGCTCTCCTGATTTTCATAAACTACAGACCTAGACCGAAAGTTGTAATTTTTGCAAGTTCTTTTGCCTTTAGCCTTAGTTCACTCATGTTTTATAATTTTGAAACTGCCCTAAATATTATGGATTGGAAACATATTTTCTCAAATACACAAGCATTGTTGGTGGAAAATAAAATGCAGGCTAACCCTCAGTTAATTCATAAAGAAGAATCAGAAAACATAAAGATACATTGCAAAGCCTGGGGAGAGCATCCTGTAAGAGAGATAAAAAGAGAGATCCCTAAAGGGTTTAAAAGAATGAATAAAACCAGAATGTTTCTGTCTCTGCCACAACATGATATGAATGGTGATTATTTCATGCTCTCCCTCCTCTCTCCTTCAGAACAGAACATCTTGTTTGCTTGGTTTTGGGGTAATTCTGCTCTTCTGGTGAGTTTTGCCTTCCATATACCCCGTTTCACAAAACCCTGTCGGGACTTTGTCTCACATTCCTCCCCCTCAGTTTCATGTAAGGATCCATCTGTACAATTTCTTGTTAAAGGCTTTTATTTAAGGGAACAGCCCCTACCCCACTGCACTTTTCAAACAGCAGCTGTACAAGGCTGGCCTCATAATTTTATTTCATTATCTTTATTTTGATAGGAAACATTAACTTAAATAACTCTGTTGGATATTTTTGAGCATCCCTAGGCAACTGTATGCAAAAAAATCCCAGAATTTAACACTACATCCATTTCTTCCCTTTTCCTGGATTCTAAATTCAGACTTTTCCATTTTAATCTGCCTCAGGATACTTTATTACCGTGTTTGCTCATGTCTAGGCCACAATTTTTTCTAAGGTATTTTATCACATATATGCTAATGAAATGTGCCAAACCAGTGTTTGTTCTTTGGATGGTGGATGTCTAGGATAGATGAAACAAAGCTTCCTGATGGAAACTATCTTCATGGAATTTGAACATTCATATTCAAACTGGTTTTTTTAATGTATTCTTAGATTAACTTCAACCTCTCTAGCTAGCTAGCTAGCTATGTAGCTATCAGTTTGTCTATCTATCCACACACAAACACAAACATTTTAATTGCTGTGGCATCTTTTCCCTTCATATTTCTCTTTTCTGATTAAAAAAAATTTATTTTGCTGTTGGTGCTAGTGCTTGAGGAGTTTTCTTCTCCTTCCTAAGAGAAGTTCATTTGGCTTTAAATGTCATATTACATTCATGGCTGCAGTTTAACATAACTTCTAAAAATTGTCTAAGAAATCTGTGTCCAAACAAAACAAAAAATCAGTTTATGTAATTCTGGACAACATATTCTGACACAGCCACAGCAAGGAAGGAAGAATTCACTAGTAAATAACATTTTTTCTCAAGGTTGTGAACAGAAATCCTTACAGCATTGATCAGTAGACTTTGAATTAATTCTCTTTTAAAGTAAAACTTGTGCTGTCCATGGTCATGAAAGAATGGAAACAAACAGGCCAATTGCGGGTGCAGGGAAAAGGGAAACCCTTTATTTCCCCTTGGAACAGTACAGAAATTATTTGGAAAAATATTGCATTCTGAAGTTTGGAGGGAACTCTATTCCTATCAGTGACAGATTCTTAAAATGTTTATATTCTTTCCTGTTTTCTGTTCACAGATATAGAGAGCCGTTACTTTTCTCTTTCTCTGTGTGTACAATTGTCTCCAGAATATGTCTTTCAGCTTTCCAGAGGCGCTAAATTATGTCTGAAAACTTTTTACATTTGTGTGTTTGGATCCCCCAACTCTCTCCAGACTCTGCTTTCCCCACCACAGACACACAGTAATTGCATAATATTGATGTTATTCTGCTGTTTTTCAATTCTAATTCTGTGGTGTCATACTTCAAAATACCAATTTGTTTCTTAACATCTACAGTGTATATGGAATAAGACTGTGCTGTTAGCCAAGCTGTCCAAACTGATTTGCTCCTTTTCAGGCATTTGTGGTGTTTTAATTAGTTTAGTTTCTTACAGTGGATACAAACTTTCTCTTTTTTTTTTTTT
>VXBI01011677.1:645079-661033 GCA_013397375.1 Toxostoma redivivum
TTTTTTTTTTTTTTTAATTTACAGTCTCCCTGTTTACCACATCCCTTCTGCCCATTAAATTCTTCCTAGTTTTTTTATAATTGAATCATCAATAGTATCCCTGCTGGATCATGACAGCTTTCCTTGTTGTAGTTTTCATTTTCATTATATCTGAGCTGACACAGAGTATGGCTGACAGTGACCCTGCTCTGAAATTAAAATTAAATGGGAGTGCCAGCTCCTGCTGGATAGATAGTTTGCTTGAGAATATATATGTTCAAAATAACTAGTGCTAAATCATGATGAATGAGAATGGAAAATAGAAAATCTTACAAAAGGAGATGGATTGTTTTAACAGTGAATAAAGCAAAAAAAAAGCCATATAGAGATATAGAGTAAAATAAGTTATATTAGCAATGCTGTTATTACTGATTCCAATTGTTAGTCATAAGAACTGGTTATGCAGGATGGCACCATGAACTACCATGTGCAAGCAGAAATATTGCCCTGAAGAAATTCTAATCTGGGGTTAATGATAATCTGTTGCCAGAGTTAAGTAGTGCAGCACACAGAATAAGGTTGTTTTGTGAAAAAAGAAATTGTCAATGAAGGAGAAAAAGCTGAAGGGAAGATATGGGAGATTGGAGACTGCCTGAGAGAAAGATGGGAGAAGAAGGGAAGGCCAAATGAAGGCAGTCCCAGGTGCTGGAAAGAGAACTAGGGACTAAAGTCCTGTTGTGGGAATTTGCCCTGATATCCTTCCTGGCACAAGAGAGTATTTGGGAGGAAAATTTGTCCTTGATTTGAGTTATATTTCAATATATTTGATGGTTAAAGATTTTTTTTTCTGCATGCCTGGACCTTGTTTTCCCTGGGAGGAAACATCCTCTCTTCACCTAGAGGAAAAATAGTCAGAAGCAAGAGGAAAGCTGTAAAATATTGCAAAAAAAACCCAAAAAAAACCAAAAAAACAAAAAAACCCACAACTCCAAGAAGGATAACTGGTTCATCCAGACCTTTATAGTGCAGGTCAAGCACATGGAAAAAAAAATAAACATCACAGTTAAGTGCTCTGTGGAGGAAAGGAGGAAATGCTTTGGCATCTGAATCCCATAACCTGGAGCCCACACCACAGTCAGCATCAACACTGACCTGGGGAGCTGAAAGGCTTCTTTTATCTCTCACATTAACCCAGTGAATTCAGTGTTGATTTCAGACCACAAAACAGCCCTTAACAGCTCATGTTAAAAATCTAAACTTGAAGTTATTTTTTCAAATCCTGAAAAATTAAAAGGAAAATGCTCCCAATATAAAAAGGAAAAATCACTTCAGTAACTGCATGGAAGGTTTTTTTTTTTTTTTTGCTTTCTCTTTATTCAGATGGAAGTTTTTATGGTTTATGAATGAAAAAGTATAATTTATTGGAGGATACATACACGTGCAGATGTGTGCACACACTTTAACCATTCATTTTATCCTCTTGAGGGAGTTTTGTTGATAAAAATCCAAATTTTACTTTCATGAAACAACTCAACTGATAAAGATGGTTATGGGAAAATATTAATTAAGTAAGATCAGGTCTTCACACAAGCATATTTTCAGTGGAAGAATAGGAATGATTATCCAACCAGTGAAGATTCTTTCCATCACTTATTTCTATGAAACATCTTAAAATTTGTTTAGCTTCAATGCACAAAGATTTATTTTGATCTTATAGGTTTTACACACAGTAGAAGATGAGTGCTGTTGATTCCTATCCTGGCAATACAGTTAATTTTATAAAATGTTATTTTAACTAAATTTTGACTTTGGATCATCATAGAGGGAGGGAATTGTTTGGAGTCATGAACAGGGAGGCCATTATATTAAACTCAGTTTTTTCATTTTAAAAGAAAATTCACCTAAGAAATCCTAACAGATACTCAAATTTAGCAGTAGGATTTTCCTTGGTCTTATTTTCACTGCAAATGCTGCAGAGAAACAAACTTAAACAAAGATCTGCCAAGGGACCAACGTTGTTTTTACAGGGGACAGAGGATGGCTTTTACCTCCTCTCTTCTCTGGGTTCCCCTTCTTCCCTATTCTTATTAATGAGCTCCAACAGAAGTTGTTGTTAAGTGACAAATATGATGTCATAGGACAGACACCTGACAAACCAGACTTCTGCTTAGGTAAACTAAAGACTGGGTGAACATAATCTTGATTCTCAGATGCTGCTTAAAGAAAAGCACTGCTCCTTTCAGGCAAAAAGGTGAGCGAAGCACAGCTATGTAGGAGAGAGCACAAACACAAATTGTGCAAATCACTACCTTACAGCAAAAAAGCACTGGGCTGCTGCAGAGACATCAATGTGCACCAGCAGAGGATTTGATCTTTAACTCTGTCAGCAAAGGGAATAAATTCAAAAGAATCCTTATTTTCAGCATGTAAGTCCTGCTCTGTGCAGCCTTAGCAAATAGCCTTTGTAACAAGTGTGCATTTCATTCCACTTTCATTTATTCTCACCATCAGGGAGAACTTGCACATTTGTATCATCATCCTCATATGGAAAATTATATAGGTATGTTCAGTAAGATCCATTTCCCCAAACCTGCAGTGGTTAAATTTTTAAAATATTGTCCCACTCTTTTTCAGCTTGCTTGGAAAATAAATTTAGGAGCAATGTGAAGTACTGGGGTGTCAGCATGAGGTCTGCAGAGCTGACACAGTGAACATAGTGGCTTTAGAGGCTCCCCTTTAATCCAGCTTTAAAATCTTTGAGCTCCATCCTTTCTCAGGTTATATCTTGAGCCGTTATTTTCTACCTATCAACCATTAGAGAGTAACAGTTAACACTTCCATTATATCAAATAAGCTGATTTTCTATTTATTTGTTTAATTTGCATTTAAAGATTTTTTTTTACTTTGTCTTCATCCTTTTTTTTTTTAAACCAGAATCTGGAGTTTGACTTTTCACCCAAAATAAAGCAAAAGTCCTTGATCCTTTACAGAAGTTAGTGGCACATGTCATTTAAAATCTGCTCATCCTGTTCATCTCCTGTGTATGACCCAGATGCACCCACACCACTGAGTCAGCAGAGCCAGGTACATTTATATCAGGTGAGTTTTCCTCCAATCCAGTATTGTATAGCCTGAGTACATTTCAGTGCTGGAGGACACAGGTAAAACAAGCTGAACATTTTCATCACAGACTGCTGTTCTCACAGTAGTTCTGCATGTTGTCAGATGGATAAATAAATATATTTTTGTAACAATGTGGAAAGTGACTTTTCCTTTCAAAAAGGAAGGTGCTGACAGTCTGTAACATAGCTACTGCTAAAAAGGTAAAATTAGTGCACATGTGGCACTGGACAGAACATTTCCAGTCTGAATCCCCTTCCCAGACTCAGGGAACCATACGTCCCTTTGGAAGAGCAGTGATCTCCCCTTGGCACCAGAGTGACTCCCACTTTTCTCTCAAAGCCAGGCAGGGATGGTGCCACCACTACTCTGTGCCAGCCCCATGGTTAGAAATCCCAGGACAGGGAGCTGTGGGTTTCACTGAGGCAGTAAACAATTAAAAGCACAACTTCTCCCAGAGAGGAGAATGCACCAATTCCTGCACAGGCACCAGGCTGGACCAAAGACATTTTGCATCCCTCCTGTACTACACTGCTACTAGCAAAATCAAAATTAAGGTGAAAAGATGAAGAGCTTCCAGGCAAAACCAGAGTAACTCTGGAACCTCACAGCCAGTGCTCCCTTTCTGGGGATGGCAGTGTCAAACTCTTTTACCAACACTGAATTAAATAGTCTTTGAATAAAACATGTGAACAACATCAGGAACAACGACTAAACCCCCTGGGAGTCACTGCACCACTGGGCTACAAAATCAAGCTGCTTTTCCCCTGTATCTCCCACTGTCCTCATGAATCTTGCACTGCCGAGCACAGCAGCCTGGCTCCTGTGTGTCTCCACTCACAGCCAGACACTCTACAGGCAAGGCTGGGGACAGACACCAGCACTGAAGGAAATATTGATTCCTTATAGAAGTGCTGCTGGTTTTCCTGCTCTACCATAATCCCTCACACAGGACCCTGGTGGGTGTCCAGACTTTCCTCTTATGTTGATTTACTTCTCACATTTCAGCTACAACAAGGGGAAAGATTAATGTTTTCCATGTATTTCTTCTCAGATTCATTAGATTGAATATTTCAATTTTTTAATTGGTATTTTCAATTAATCTATTTCTCAGAAGCCTCTCTCTATATGTGGTTTATTTGCATGTTTCATACTGACAGAATATGCAAATAACTCACCCAACTTCATGTCAATCTGGGTCAATCTGGCAGAGGTGGACCACACTCAAGAGCTAATGTATTTAGTAATTGTTTCTGTTGCCTGCATTTCTTATGGAAAGAGATCACAGGATGCTAAGTGCTGTGAGTAAATGTTTAAGAGAGTGATATTGTATTTGAATTATTCCAATCCATATTGTATTGGTCTATTGAATATCCAATCCAGGAAACAAGCCTTGGCTCTACATTCAGTCTTTGTTTCCATATTGATGGGCTGTTAACTGTCTCATTCTTTGTAACTTCAGAGCAACCTGTTTATTTATTCATGTTACATTATTTTATATATAAATAATCAAGAACAACCTGATTATTTATTTCTTTTGTAATGCCACTCAGAACATTACTCTCTTGTCCTTGAACTTCATGGAACTGCAGGGAAATCTCTTGTTTCTAAAACTCAACTCCATTAGTGCTGGTCAAAAGTTGCATTTTCCAATAGGTTTTCTTTTTAACAGTCAAATTATGGAGACATACTAAGACATGCACATAAATATTTCCATTTAAGTAATTTTTTTTAAATGCTCAATGGTCATTGATTTAGAAATCAATGGATGAAAAATAAAAATAATCTGCACACACACTGAAGATGTCAAAACCCAGAAGCAATTTTCCGAAATGAATAATATTACCAGCACCCATTCTAAATAAATATGCATTGCCATTTTCTGACCAGAGCAGCATATTTCTCCTGTAATACATTTTTCTATGCTGGCCAATAGGCTTCTGCAAGATGATTTTTTAAAATAAATTAAAAATTAAAATTATTTTTAACATAACTGTTTGTTAAACAGAACTTATGTGGTGTACATTGCAGTATTAGAAAATATCTAGTATGCTCTTTAACACTACAAGCAGTAGCCCATGAGTTAGAATGTTCATTAAATATTTCTTTTGCTATTGCCTTTTGATCACCTGTTTTCCTCCTGCATTTTTAAAATACTGAAAGCTTTTAAAATTTGAACTGTAGAATCCCCCAGGCAAAGATAAGGAAAGTGAATGTTTATTTGGAAAAAGGTGAATGTCAGTATTTATAATAAGGATATTAAGGCACTTTAAAAGGAAGTAATCTCTCACATTCCAGCTCAAAAGCAAACTTCTGCTTAGCAAGTAGGTGTAGGAATATTTCCCCACGTTCCTTGTCATGATCATGTTGTTTCCACAGCTTTTATTATGTTTTCCTCACAAGCATCTGGAACTGGCATCAGGTAGTGCCAGAACCATCAGCCAAGGCATGTCCTGCAGACCTCACAGTATGAACCTGTCATATCACCTGCAAAGAAGCTAAATTTCTGTGTATTCTTCTTCACACTAATGGCAATAATTTTCAGCATAATTTGCCCTTTGAACTCTCACATATCTGATAAGACTCAAGACAGGTAATTCTGCATTGCAGGACTTGGTTATTCTCCAGCAGTTAGGGTGGAAGAGTGACAGAGTGGACAGGATGGCACCAAGAAAAACAGAGGCAAAAAGTAGAAGTCTCCATATTTACTTTGCCATAAAGCTTCAAATGCAGAAGCACCAAATTCATCTCTGTAAGGATTCCTTAGCCTTTAATTCACGTTTGGTTTACCCAACCTGATCACATTTTCATGGAAGGAATAGAACAGAAGTATCTGATTTAACAACTTTAAAGGTTTGGTTGTTTTTTTTTAATATAACTCTTGCATTTACATGAACCATTCAAGCAATTTGACATCGATTCTTTCAAAAATGTGCTCCAAAGCCTTAATTCTACAAACATGTAAATAATTTATTTATTCCTGAGGGTACAGTGCATACAGGAATAGACATTCTCTGGATCAGAAAGATACAAAGGACCAGATCCCTGCTTTGAATAAATTTTCAATGATTAATTTGTTTTAAAAAATTAAGGGAATGTACTCCCCTGAAAGAGTTAGCCACCACTATAATCCAGTAGCAGCGGGCAACCGTGGTTTAGTAAGTGATAGGTCCTCATCAGGTGAGTTGCAGTATCTCACCTTTCTGCATTTTTGTCTTTTCCCAAATGCAAAATAAGACACAAAAGCTTAAATCACTGTCCCTAACCCCAAGGCTAATGTATTTTATTTGTGCATGCTGTATACAGGCACTCAATTACCACAGCCCAGCTGATGAGTCCCAACTCATGAAGTCATGCTAACTCACTTGAGTCCAAGCTGATGATGACTTGTGAGGTTTACTGGCACTGAGTTTCTGCTTGAGACAGAAACTCTTGTATAGCAGTAAACAGCAGTGAATAAAATGTTCATATGTACATGGCCTTCATCTGATCTGACCTGTTTCTGATGCTCTGTGGAGTCTCCATCTGAACCAACTGCCTCAGATCTTCACTGCTATCAGGGAAGATCCTGTCAGCTGAGTTAGAAGAGCTCAATGTCTCAGTTCCATTCCCACAGGCACCTGCAGTGTTTGATATCTGGATGGCTCCCACATGCCTGTGCTTTCTGTAGCAGCAATCAAGGGCCAAGCAGGAATCTTAAAAACCAAAGTACCTTTATGTGGGGCAACTCAGTGAAGGTCTGCACGCACCTGTGTCACCAAGTGAAGGGATTTGCTCCTCCTACATATCCAGTACTCTCTACTGCCAGAGACAGGACAGTGGATTTAGTGGATCTTTGATCTGATTGGATAGAAAACTTTTTCATTTTCCTGTTAAAATGGCAATGTGATTTATTTTAAGGCTGAGTTGTTACACGTCCCATAATTTTCTATGAATTAATTCTCTGCTGCAATATGTTTATGGGCAGAGTGTCTCAGGCAGGGATTTACTGTTCAGAAAAAGTTTACAGCAGGAGTACAGACAGCAAAGTTCCTGATGAGCAGGGTTTGGGTTGTAAACCAGGCTGCAGTGCAGGTGCCTGCACGGCACTGCCAACATGACCATGGCCTGAACCTCCTGCTGAAACCTTCCTCCAGCCATTCTCCTTCCTGTCCCTTCTGTCCCCTCTTCTGGCACAGCATCCAGCCTTCTTCACTTGTCCCCAGCAATCTGCTCACTCAGCCTTGACCACAAAGTCACAGTCCCTGTGTATCCCTGTTCCAGAGGCTGTGTCCACTGTGTATCCCAGTCCAGGTTCTTCCTGACACGCTGGGATCTGCTTCCCAGAGCTCCTGACTCAGAAAGGGCTTCACAGTGCTGGGTTAGGAAGAATCCTCTTCAGCTCTGCCAGTTACACAAAATGCAACATTTTCTGTTTCCTATCTTGACAAACTCCTTCCATATCCCCCTTCTTATTTTGACCCTGTTCCTCTTTATTCCAGGGATGGTTTGCTTGGGGTTTTTTTTGTTTTGTTTTGTTTTGTTTTTAATATATGCACTCATATTTGCTCTGCTGTTATTTTTAGTTTATAGTTGAAAACTGAGTGCTGTCTCAGGATTTTTTACCATATTTCCAATTGTTGTTATCTACTTCCCATTTTCATTTTGCTGCTGCTAGAACTAAGGCCACATGCAGAGGGAATTTGTAGGAGAATTCAGCTAAGCTTTGTTTTCTTGGATGAGCAATGCTCTTGCTATAAGTGCCTGTCATCACAACCCTTTTGAAAATAGATCATGAGAACAAGGAATGACTGGGGAAAAGTAGAAACAAAATAAAAGAGTACAAGTACGTGTGCCTCTAGTTTTAGAATTAGAAACTGAGGAAAAGGCCTTATATAATACATCAAAAGACTTTTATATAAGTGATTTATTAGGTTTAGTATAAGTGATTTATTTGGTCTATTTTTGTTCTAGGCTTTCAATGTTATAAATAACAGCAAGATCTCTTTCAAACAGAAATACAACACACACCTTGCTAAGACAGAAACTTTCCCAATTCTCATGTAGGAGAGATGAGGTGCTGCTGCATGTAAGTCATAATTCTGGCACACTGTCAAGTATTCTCCAAAAATAAGACTTGGAAACATTAATTTACAGCTTTGGAAGTTAAAGGGTAGTTGCAATACAGAGAAGAGTTACTTCTCTTCCAAAACTCATGCAAATTCCTGCTGTAGTCCTACCACAAGCCCCACAATGCCAGACTCTCACATAACATGTCCATTATCATCCAAGCTGCTCTCTGGTTCCTCACCCAGGAGTGGAAGCTGTGCTGGATCACCACAGCACAGGAACAATGTGGGAGCACACACAGGAGGAAATAGCAAGAGCATCTCTGATGGAAGAACAACTCCCTGTGCCAGCTGCTCCCTGATGAATTAATAACATTAATGATGTCCCTTGGGGTATGCAAGGCTGCTTTTTGCTTCCCTGTCTCTCATACGTGCCCACAAGTGACAGCTGCTGGCACAGGGTAACCTTGTTCTGTGAAGCCTCTTAGAACCAGTTCCTGCACTGGCTCTTGCATCTATTCACAGTTATTCCTGTCCGGATATAGGAAGTTTTTTTCCTCTCATCTCAGGTTAACAAAACACTTAAAATCAATACTGCCCTAGAGCCTTTTTTTACTATATCATTTGAAAACTAAGGAGTTAAAAAAGATAATTTAAGCAGATGTTTCTCACCCATCCCTGGAAGTGTTCAAGGCCAGGTTGGATGGGGTTTGGAGCAACCTGGTCTAGTGAAAGTTACCCCTGACTATGGAACAAGATGCTTTTCACAGTCCCTACATACCCAAACCAGTCTGTGATTCTGTGATTCTGTTCTCATTCTGGACAATTATCAGAAATTGATGAGACAGGGCTCATCGTGTAGATGCAAAAAGCCAATTTATTGATTCTAAAAATCAGTTTTATATACTTTTCCAGCTACAGATAAAAATAGCAACAATCACACAATTGGTGTTTCTAAGTAACATTACTTAATCAGTGCCCTGCACAAAGCTTTTGCACAGACCTGCACAGACCTGTACAGGCATGTACAGTCTCGCATGATTTATCTTAAAGAAAACATACCAAGCACATCTTTTGCTTTCTCATTCAGGGTTCTGCCTTGACTTGCCAGCTTGTGGCCTACTAGACTTAGCTCATCCACTTCAGTCATGAGTTGAGCAGAGCTCTGAGTCCTGCTCTCCAGCTGGATTTCCCCCTTTCTGTTCCACCAGAAAAATCATCTTCATAGATAATTTGTCTATAACTTGTCTATCAATTTCTGAACACATTGCAAAATGCATGGCAAACAAATCATCAAAAGCAGCAATATGCCTAAAACATAAATTCCTGTTTTCACTAAACTCTTAAGCCAGGCAGTAAAGACCTATTCCCCAAGTATGTATCCAAGCCAGTCTCTATCATCTACAACTCTTAGTTTGGTGACACTATCTTGAAGGGCCTGTATGCTAGCATGGATAGATTGAGAAATAGTCAAACAAATTCAAGTAGCATAAGCTTTTAAAGTCTTTACAGCCATGACTTGGCAGTCCTACTTCTCTTCCTGTCTTGGTCACGAGGGTTTGATGGCAATTAGGTAATTTTTCTTTTCTCTGGGCTTCATTTTTTTGGAGGCAATTGATGTTTGTCTAGATGAGCAGGTAACTACTTCAGACCTGTTGGTTATAAAACACACAGATACCTTCTCCCCAGGAGAGTAAATCAGCTACGCCTTATCACTGTACACTCAATTAAAGATCTTGACATAGAAATTTTTAGAAATTGCCTCTTCACATGCAAATCTTTAAAGCAGTATCACTTTGCCAGGGATCAAATTTGGTGTGATTTGCTCTTACATTTCTAGTGTAAATATTAGTGTAAACATTCTTGAGGAGCCATATTCTCCCCTTCTTTTTTTTTTTTTCAACATGTGTGCTTCATTATAAACATAAAGGCAACATAAAAAGCAAAGCATCATGTGGCAAAATAATAAACTCACACTAAGCAGAAATAAATTAGATAATACATGCAATTAGTAGTACACAAAAGATAGAATGGTGATTTAATGCATCATCAATTCCCTAAACACTGTACCATCACCTGGAGTCTGCAGTTACTGGCAAGCCTCATTTTAGAGTAAATGGTTGGAGAACCATTCCCAAGTAAGGTTTCCAAGTTCACTTCAAAAGGAGTTCCAGCTATTATAAGTCCAAATTTGGCAAGTCAAAATGACCTGAGTACAGTTTTGGTGCAGAAAACACCTGGGTTTGTTGAAACACTTCTTGACCAGGTAAGGCCAGGCCTTGGCCAGGGCCTAGCCCTTAACTGGAAGAATCTCCGTAATATATTCGAAAAATCTCTCAGTAATAGTGGCTACAAAATTTACTTGAAATAATACGTGTCTTGTAAATAGCTATACAACAATATGTGAAGGTTTGTAAAGTAGTTGGCTTTGTCAGTTATCCTTAGCTAAACACTAATAAAGCAAAAAAAGCATTAAATACCTTACAACTAATAACAGACAAATACACAAATATTTAACGCCTTTTCCATGCTTTCACTTAACAGAAGGAGGGTTTTCAGCTGTTCCTAAGAAAACCAAACTTATTTTGACCTCATGTTTCTGGATTATTTTGACATCAGAGAGAAAACCTGAAGCTCAGCCACATTGTCAGACACAAGAAAACCTGTCAGGTGGAGCTTCACAGAAAGAAAGAATCACAAGTACAACTTCTCACAAGTCTGGTGGCTATGTTCTGCACTCCAAAGAGTTCTTCTGCACTTCAAGCCTGAAATGTGATGGCTGCTCTCTGGAAAAGTTATTTTTTGGTATCTCATTATCAAGGTGAGCTGACTCAAAAAGACTGTAGAGTTGCCTTGGTGAAAAAAAATAATTAATGAGGTTGATGGTCTCAAAGAAGATTGTTGAGCTAAAGAGGAGCAGGCTGAGCGAGTTTCTCATTTTCTCAAGCATATGACAAATGTGTAGAGATTTTTCTTTTTTACTAGTTGCCTTGAAAAAATAAAGAAAATATGAGTTGAACTGATTTTTTCTTTGTTTTCTTAGCAAATTTAACGCAAGTTTGAACACTTTTTTTCCCAGACAAAGTTAAATATTTTCTCTTCTTTGGATGTTTTTTAAAAATGAATGTCAATACATTTTCAGATAAAACCATTTTGAAATACTAATGAAAACACTTCAGTTAAAAATGTCAAAATAAAGACATTTATTTTCCATTCCTTCTTTCTGTGATGACATTTGAAGATAAAAGTAAAATGGAAAATGAACTGTGCTTTCTTAGCTTATTTTGTCATTGGCTGACACAAGAACTTACACCTTTTTTCACCATTGATTAGAAAAGCTTCTGAGAATGATTTTCCACAAAGAAGATTATAGAGAAGAATCAACCAATGTATCTAAGAAAATACATTTTGGTGGGAGCTGAATAGAGAAACTCAAAGAGAACAGAGACTTCTGCTATGTAGAGTTTCTAGATTCACAAGCAAATACCATATAAATGTGACTAATTTCTTAGAAACTGATACACTGTGAAAATTTTAACTCAATCTCTTAAGCAAATGAAATCTTGTTAGAAGCTTTAGCTGTTCAATTTATTTGCTGGTGAGCTAAACCACAGATTAGGAGCATCAACATGTACTTTCCATGCTCAAAGGCCATGCTGAAGTGAAGTAAGTATCTTCATAACCTGATATTTAGATTTGAAGAGAGTGTGACAGAGAGAAAACAGAACCAAAAGCCTCAAAGGAACAATAGAGCTTGTTTCCAAAAATATTGATCGAAGCGTTGCTGTTTGAAGTCAGCTTGGCTCAGGCAGGTGGCTGATGAGCTGAAGGATCGTGCACTGTTTTGACAGGAAGGCAAACATATCAGTTTAAATTTAACAATCCCTCTACTCGAGTTGTCATTTCAAATCTTTCTTATGCCATTGACCTGACATTAGATCAATAAAATTATGACATTTTATGGCACATCAGTGACATAGCAAAATATTGATTGAAAATCCTAGAGGATGGAAAAATACCAGAAAGCATATATTACATATGTGGGTTTTCTTTTGCTTTTTTTGGGTCTTTTTTCTTTGTATTGACCTCTTTTACACCAAAGACGTCAACTGGTTTCATCTTTGCCATACAACTTCATTTAGTAGTTACTGACATTCTTAGGGGGTCATTTCTGACTGAAGAAACTTTGACTAGACCTAAAGCAGGCCAGTTAGCTGAACTCATTGCTTTTTGTCTGAATATACACATTGAAAAGTATTTGTTCTCCTTGACTGTTTTACTTGAATCTTATTTTTATCTTTCTATTATTTCTGTATGTGAGAAAGCATTACAACAATTTTTCTTGAAGTGTAGCTCAATACCTGCTCTATACATAAAAGTAAATCTTTATGAATGATGCCAGAAGATTTGTTAAAATGTATTTTTAACAGTAGTCTCAAAATCCAAATGGAAAAAAAATAACATTTTAAAACTGAGCATAAAACTTCCTCTTCCCAAGTCAGCCTAAACTAGTACAAGTTTAGAAAAGTACAATAAAAAACCCAACCTTGTAAGACATAATATCTGGAACAATACAACTAAATGCAGAAAAAGGTTTTTTTTTGGTGAGGTTAAGAAGATACAACAGTAACAGAGGTTATGTTTGGTGGAGTAAAAAATTTGGTTTCCATTACCCTGGGCATTTTGTAATTTGAAAGAATGCAGCAGTGTCCATGTTTTGGACACTGGGGGGTTCTGTCTATGGCAGCAAGATTCACATTATTTGTGTAATTACCCCATAAGTTACTCTCCCAAGAGTTGATGTGGAACGACGGGTGCTTAGTGGTGTGATTTGCATAACCTATTGTGGACATACGCATTAGAAAAAATTAAACACATTTATAGACAGCACTGGCAACTTCGTCCAGCCCCATAATTACAGACCCTGGAGTGTCTAGCACAGCTCTAGCCATCTGGTCCAATGAATCCCTGCTTGGATCATTGTCCAAATAAAGCAATCTTCCACTTCATATTATTTCTAGTAGAGATACCCCTTTAGAGTGCAACATTCCCATCTGCACACTAAGGATCTTCTGAGTGAGGAAATAGTCATTGAAGAACTGATGTGACAGATTGGATTGAGACTGAAATGATGGATTTTAAAATTTTCCTGCAGCTATGCAGAACTTGACTTGAACCACTCAAGGTTAACCATGTCTTTCTCCATGGTAACTCTTCTTCTGACCACAACAACAGGTCATTTTCAGTATAAAACATCAACTGTGACTCCACAAGAGACTAAAGCCTAAAACATAGCAGAGCAACAGAACATTCCAGGGAATACCACCTTTTTTCATTCCCAAACTCCCAGGGTTTGCTACTGGCTAGTGCCAGCTATTGGATCTCACCAGCCACGTATGTTCTCAAAATGGATTCCTCCAAATGGCTCCATGGAGGTCAAAATGTAGAGATAACTGAAACTTAATTGAACTATTGATTTGAAAAAGCAAGAAGTGCTATTTCAATATGTTCCTGTGAGATGTGTGTGCATTGTACATGTCCCTGCCTAGCTGCATATTCATATTATTCTTACGATGCTTAAATTGCCCTGTTCCTGGTGCAGGATGTTGAACTTGCTGAACCTCACTGGGTTCTTGCAGTTCCACTGCTCAAGCTTGGCCAGGTCCCTCTGGATGGTCCCTTCCTTCACCTGTGTCACCTGCCCAGCTCAGCTTCCTGTCAGCTGTAAAGGTGCTGGGGATGCACTCGATCCCATTCTCTGTGGCATTGATAATGACATTAAAGAGCCCCAGTCCCATGGCAGAGTCCTGACAGGACACCCCTCATCCCTCTGCTCCACCTCTACATGGAAGACTGACTGTTGGGGTGTTTTTTCCCTTAATAGCTTGATCCTGCTCCACTACATTTTTGGTTTGACCGAAGTCGTGTCCTCCTACCCAGTTGCCTGTCATATCCTAAGATCTGCCCCTTGTTCAAGAATGTTCCCTGTCCCTCCTCCTACCACTTGTCAATCCTCCCTTGACCCAGCCCCCTGCCTGGAAAATCCTCTAACCTTGGATGCCCTGTTGGTCCATGTGACCTGCTCTTGTCCCCTTGTTTTCCTCATTGGTCTGCAAGTTGTAAACCCTGCCTTGTGTTCCTCCCCAGCACTCTTGTTATCGGTCCCTGACCCTAAACTTCGCCCTCAATCTGTCCCTTAAAACCCACTACCTGACCTGTGTTTTGCATCATTGCCTCTGGCTGGCATTTGAGTTAGGATCCTCAGGTTTCCAAACAAGGCCTGTCTCATCTGTCACCTACATTGATCTGGAGTAACTGGCTGGGGATTCCACAGTCCTGGGGGAGCGTCACCTCTTGTTAATGCAGCACCAGAGTGTGCACTGACAACTGACCACAGCCCCTGGCTGTGCCCACTTGGGCAGCTGCTCCTGCACCAAATCCCCCTGCCTTCACAGCCAGGGCTCTCCAACGTGGAGATCAGGATGTCGTGTGGGACTGCCGAGAGCCTTGCAGGAGCCTGGGCACAGCAGGGCCTACAAGTCTGGAAGTCCAGGGGCTGAGCCCTGTGGGTGCAACCATTTCCAGACAGATCCGAGTTGGCTCCACTGTTCCAGGCATGCTGGGAGTGGCTCTTTGTGACAGAGGCGCCTTCCAGGGGCCCTTGGTGATGTGGGGCCACATCAGCACCAAGGGGCCATTGTGACACTGCAGGGTGTCACTGCCCTGATCCACAGGGATCTCTGTTGGAGATTTTTAACTCATTACTTATATTTACAAGTCTTCTCCAAGGTTTCAGGTCTAGAGCAGTGTTTTCAAGGGGGTCTGTGCCTGGAAGCACAGAAAGGTCAAAACCTCCAGATTTCTGGGATCCAACAGATCTCCTCCCAGCAGAGCCGCTCTGCTCTCTTGGGAGGCAGCAGCTCCCTGGAGAGCTCTGATGCAGAGGAGAACAGAGATGGCAATGGAAGAGAAGGCAAACCCCAACTCTTGGGGCAGCAGCCTTGAGCAGAGCACAGCCACAAGCTCTCAGACCCTGAGGGCTGCCCTGCACCACAGCACAGACACCATATTACAGGAGCCACATTCCTGTACAAGTCTCCTGCACGGCCTCCACAGGAATGCAGAGGCCCAGACAGCGGCCGACAGCCCAGCAGGAATGGGAACAGAGCCTGCCTGTGCCAGCTCCCCTGGGACAGCAGGAGCCAGCACAGCCATTGCTCCATGAGACAGAGCCTGCTCAGGAGCTGGAGACAAGGAGCCCGGTGGGCAGCTGCACATCCCAGCAGACACAGGAGCCACATCCCTGTACGAGTCTCCTGGTGGTCTCCACTGGGCTCCAGAGGCCCCGGCAGTGGCTGACAGAGCAGGAGCAGGCACATGGCAGGCTGTGCCAGCTCCCCTGGGCTGGCTTCCAGGGACTTGGTGCCACAGGCAAGTGTCAGAGCAGGACCCACAGTGTCCTGTGTGCAAAGGGAGAGGTGAAACCTCCCCGGCACATCTCTGCCACTGCCTGCAAAGCCTGCAGAGAATCTGAGCACCCTGTCCCAGAGGGAGCCCCTGCAGGAGCTGCACGAGGTGCCCGGCCTGTGCAGAGCACACACTGCTCCTGCTCAGGGAAACCAGCCCAGTTCTTCAGAAATTGGAGAAAATCTCCAGCGATCAGAGGGTGCTGGACTGGCTGGAAGCAAACTTTTGAACTCAGTGTGGGGCCTTGGCCAAGGCAGAACAACAGGGGCAAGGTAACTGAGGAGAAGGAGACAACAAGGAAGCATTGTGCCAAGGGGAAGAGCTGTCCCAAGGGGAAAAG
>VXBI01011679.1:242-13425 GCA_013397375.1 Toxostoma redivivum
AGGGGACACAGCGGGACACGAGGGGGACACGGCGGGACACGGGGGGGACACGGCGGGCACGGGCTCGGGGTCATCCGCCAGCACCGCCTGTTCCCGGGAAAACCCAGGGCAAAGTCAGGAAGGGAAGGGAATAAAGTCAGTGAGGGGGGGAACCAAGCTGAGAAAGGGGAAATGGAGTCATGGGAAGGGGAAACTGAGGTGGGAAATGGGAAATCAAGTCAAGTAAGAGGGAAACTGAGTAAGGGAAAAGGGAAACTGAGGCAGGGAGGGGACACTGAGGCAGGGAGAGGCCCCTCCTGGCCGTGGGTGGCCCAGCGTGTCCCAGCACCTGGGTGACCTCGTGCAGTGTCCGGCGCAGCAGCTGCAGCTCAGAGCGCAGCGCCTGCACCTGCTCCGGCGTCGGCTCCCGGGCGCGCGCAGCCTCCTGCGAACCCCGGGACGGGATCAGGCTGGGAATGACGGATGTGCATCCCCCAAGGCCCCCACAGCCTGCACCCACCAGCTCCCGCAGCTGCAGGGTCAGCGCTTCCACCGCCCGCTCCTTCTCCTCGTCCTCGCTCCGGCACCGCTCCAGAGCCGCCGTCAGCTCCGCCAGCCTGGTCGGACACGGCCACCATCGATCCATGGCACATCCCTGCCTCCTCCTGCCTCACATCCCTTCCCAGCCGTGCCTCAGCCCCAAAACCTTCCCCGTGAAACATCCCACATGGCCCCACCCTCCTGGTGTTCCTGCACCCCCTCTGGTGCTCCTGCATCCCTCCTGGTGTTCCTGCATCCCTCTTGGTGTTCCTGCATCCCTCTTGGTGCTCCTGCATCCTTCCTGGTGTTCCTGCATCCCTCCTGGAGCTCCTGCATCCCTCTTGGTGCTCCTGCACCCCCTCTGGTGCTCCTGCATCCTTCCTGGTGTTCCTGCATCCCTCCTGGAGCTCCTGCATCCCTCTTGGTGCTCCTGCATCCCATCTCTCTGGCTCATTCCCTCCCCATCCTGTGCCTCCTGCACCTCCATTCCTCCCCTCGCCCATCCTGGTGCCCCCCAGTCCCCCGTACCTGGCTGCCAGGGTGGCTTTCTCCAGCTCCGCGTCCCGTGCCCGTGCCGCCAGCTGCTCCTCCAGCTGCTCCAGGCGCAGCTCCTGCCGCTCCCGGGCCGCGCCCGCCTGGCTCTCGGCCAGCCGCAGGTTGGCTGCCAGGTGCAGGCAGGCGGCGTGGGCGGCGCGGCCCGTCCGGGACACCTCGTGGCCCAGCTCCGCCAGGTCTCTGGGGGTGGGAGGTGCAGGGTGGGATCCGCAGGGATCCCCAGAGGGAGAGCTCGCGCCCCGAGCCCCGCTGACCTCTCGGTCGTGGCCTTCATGTCCCCGAAGTGGCGCCTGAAGGCCACCAGCTGCCGCCACAGGGTCAGGAGCCGGCTGTGCTCGTTGCTGAAGTAGGTGTTGAAGGACTGGCGTGGGATGGAGTGGGATCAGAGATCCATCACGGTCCCCAAATTCCCAAATATCCCTCCTGGCCACACTCATCACCACCACAGTCCTCTACAGCCCTACCCCAATTACTGTGGGCATGGAGAGGGATAGGGGGGCGACACATCCCTGCCTCACATCCTCTTCCCAGCGCATCCCTCGAGTCCCCAAATCCTTCCCCATGGAATATCCTCCCGGCCCTGCATCCCTCCCACGGGTCCTGTGTAACTGTCCCTGACATATCCCCGCATCCACCTGCCTCATATCCCTTTCCCATCCCAAATCCTTCCCCATGGAACATCCCACCGGCCCTGCATCCCTCCTCAGCGACCCCACATCCTGTAGCCTTCTGCCTTGCATCCTCCTCCTCCCATCACATGCCACGCCCCCATGCTCCCCAAATTCTGCTCCATCACCCCACATCCCTCTCCATGATCCCACGTCCGCACATCCCCCTGCCCCACATCCCTCTCCGCGCTGCTGCTCCCTGGTGGGTCCCTGTCCCTGCCCGGAGTGTCCCCCACCTCCTCCTCGCGCCTCCACTCCGCCTCCCGCTGCTCCAGCTCGTCCCGGGCCCTCGCCCAGTCTGCCGTGAGCTTCCGGATGTCCTCGCTCAGCGCCGCGTTGGCCACGTTGGCCTGTTCCAGCTGCTCCCGCAGCATCGAGTTTACCTGCACCAGGCTGCTGCTCCTAGGATCCCAGGGAACCACTGCGGTCAGAATCCCCCGGGAATCCTCACATTCCCCCGGGATCCCGCCCATCTCTGCCGCTCCTGGGGTTGGGGATCACCGCGGTCAGAATATCCCGGGAATCCTCACATTCCCACCCACCTCTGCTGCTCTTGGGATCCCAAGGGATCACCCATCCCCCGGGAATCCTCACATCCCCTCGGGATCCTGCCCACCTCTGCTGCTCCTCCTCCAGACGGATCAGGGCGTTCTCCAGCTCATTGCTGCTCTCCTCCTCGGGCTGGGAGCCGCTGGCATCCAGCTGGATCTGTGGGAACATCCCCCCGCTGGCCATCACCCCAATTTGGGGATTTGGGGCAGGGAACCCCCAAAGCCTCCCTCACCGTCAGCCTCTCCTGCTCCAGCTCCGTTGCCTTCTCCAGCAGCTGCTGCTCCACTTCCCCACATTTCTTTTTGTACTGCAACACCTGGGGGAGGGATGGGGGACAACACCGATTGGGAGAGGGGTCCCCAGATTATCCCAGTGCTCCCCCGGGAAGGATTTACCTTGGCTTGGAGCTTCTGCACCAGCTGGGCCTGGCGCTGCTGGCCCTCCTGGTAGGCCTGGAGCTTCCTCTTGTAGGCAGCCTGCTCCTCCTCCAGCAGCCTCCGCAGCTCGATGTTGTGCTGGGCCAGGCTCCGGCTCTCGGCTGCTTCCTCTGGCTCCAGCCGCAGACTCTGCTCCAGCTGGGATCAGGGGGGGTCCAGGCTGACACTCCCACACCCCTGAGCATCCCCCAGCATCACTCCCGGCAAAGCCGTCGCTTCCACGGGGCTCCATGGCAAATCCCAGCCAGCCAAAGGCAGAACCCCCAGTCTCCACATTCCCTCATTTTTCCATGCACAGGGAGGGGATGAATGGGAAATTTTGTGGGTGCTTTTAAGAATAACTCAGCCTCCAACCTCTGGGTTCAGCAAAGCCGCTTCCCAGTTTGCATGGAGTGGCTGATGGATAAAAGATCCTTGGGTACAGGAGTGGATACTTGCCTGGGTAAATTTTCCTGATATTTGCTTTTTTCTTAAATTATGAGGCACAAACCAAGAGATTCCTTCAGAACCCCACCAGCCCCCCAGTTTGGAGCCACACTCAGCACTGGAAGGGCCAAAGCCCTTTGGAATTCCTGGTTGCCAGGGCAAAGAATGGAAAAACTGAAGGATTTCCATAGTGGGGGAGATCCTTCCCGAAATCCAGCGGGACAAATAAAACAGGGATGGACAAGCCCTGGCAAGCCAGGACTGGTCTGGACAAGTCCCACCACAGGGACACCACAGCTCTCCCACCCCACACGGGGAACACTGAGGCTGGAGCTGGCACTGCCTGGATTTTGGGGCTAAAAAAGGCAGATTTGGGAGGGCTCACCCGCTCACTGAAGGCATTGTACTTGATGGCCAGCTCTGGATTTTGGGGTAATAAAGGGGGATGTGACAGGGCTCACCCGCTCGCTGAGGGCGTTGTACTTGATGGCCAGCTCATCGCGCTCAGCCCGGCTCTGTGCCAGCAGGTCCTCGACACGGGACAGCTCCTGCTGCAGGATCTGGTTCTCCTCCTGCAGGGACAGCAGCGAGGCCATGGCCCCTGCGAGATGGGATGGAGAGAGGTAGGATGGGATCTAGGATTCAGGATGGGATCCAGCCCAGGGCACAACCAGGGCATCCTTTGCCACCATGAGCTGCTCTTTTCCCCTTGGGGAGGGGCTGAGCCCTCCCTGGGTGCAGCATTTGGATAAAGGATCCTCAGGGATAGGAATAACAACCTGCCTTGGGATCTTTCCCTGATATTTGCTCTGCTTTTAATAACCAGGCACAAACAGGGGCATTTCCATCAAATCCCACCAGCCCCTCAATCTGAGTCTCCTCCAGACCATGAGGAGCGCTCTGAGCCCTGCCCTGGCTGGAAACGCCACCTCCTACACTTGGACATTCCAAGGAATGGCGTTTGTGAGGGAAGAGCTGCTGGAAATGTGCAGTTGTGGTCAAAAACCCACTGGAAGTTTGCAGTTGTGACTGCAAGGACGTTCACATCCATGCCCACAATCACAAAAACCGGCGGGGATTTGCAGCTGCAACCACAAAACGGCCAAAATCTGGTGTTTTGGATCACAAAGGGCTGCAGATTTACAGCTGTGATCCAAACACACTTCATTTTGCAGCTGCAGCATAAAACCTCTGTAAATGTGTGTTTGGAATCATAAAATCATGGCAGGTTTATAGCTGCAAAGCAAAACGGCTGCAGAATTGCAGCTATGATCCCCAAACTGCTGCAAATCCGTGTTTGTGGTCACAAAACCCCGCAGATTTGCAGCTGCAGATACACTGCTGTAAAACTGTCACAAAATTGCATTTTAATCTCAAAACTGCTGCAGATTTACAGCTGCAACCACAAAATCACTGAAAATTCATGTTTGTGATCCCAAACTCACTGCAGATTTCCAGTTACAATCCTAAAACCGCTGCAAATTCATATTCATGATCCCAAACTGGCTGTAAATTCATGTTTGTGATCCCAAAACCGCTGTAAATTAACGTTTGACGCCAAAACTGCTGCAGATTTCCAGTTACAATCACAAAAAAATGCTGCAGATTTGTAACTGCAATTACAAAACTGACACAAAGTTTGCATTTCTAAGGCCAAAACTTCTGCAAATTCATGTTTGTGATACCAAAACCACTGCAGATTTATAGTTGCAATCATAAAACTGGCACAAATTTGTATTTGTGATTCCAAAACTGCTGCAGATTTACAGTTGCGATCCCAAACCCGCTGTAAATTCGCATTTGGGTTCCCAAGCCGCCGCACTTTTCCATTCGCGGCCACAGACCCGCCCCCGATTCTCCGCTGGGATCACGGAGCCGCCCCGATCCGCGATTTTCCCACCATAAATCCCCTTTGCCCTCCCAAAGCCGCTGCCCAAGTGCCATTCCCGACCCCAATCCCGATCCCGATCCCGATCCCGATCCCATTCCCATTCCCGATCCCCATCCCACGCTCCCCCCGCCGGGGGGGACGCGGTGACCCCACCTCAGCCCCGGGAGCATCTCCCGAGCCCCGGGCACCCCCTTGCCGCGGCCTCCTCGTCCCCAAGCCCCTTTTCCCGGGAACTGGGGCGGTTTGGGCTCGGTGCCCGCCCGCGGGAAGCGGATGCGGGGTCGGGATTTGCCCGAAAGCCGCGTCCCCTCCCCGCGTGACGGCGGGAGCAGGGACCCTCCTCTTCCTGGAGGTCCCGACAGCAGCTCGGCCCCATCCTCCCCCCAGAAGTCCCTCAGCATTCCCCCGCTTTGCCGACAAACCCACCCCGAGGCTGCCGCGGGGAGAACGAGGAAAAGGAAGGAAAACAGAACCAGAAGCCGACGGCTGGCGCTGCCCGTGCCAGGGAGGGTGGGGAAGTCCTTCCCCGGGGTGGAGCCGCTCCCCAGCCGGGCACGGGGCTCCTCGGAGGGCCCGGTCCTTAAGCCCCGCGGTCCTTAAGCTCATTAAGGCCCGGGAGTTCGCTCCGGCAGGAAAAGCTCCGGGGAGGAGCGAGCCGGGGTTGCCAAGGGGTGAAGCGGCTTTAACAGCCCCGGGATGAGGGGATGGCCCCGGGACCCCGGATCATCCCCCCCGCCGCTGCTTTAATTATCCCTCGGGTAATTAAAGACTTTCTGCCCCCAACCTGGTAGGGAAAAGTGGGGATAAATCCCCAAGCCGGGCCCCAAATCCCCCAGAACGGGGGCTGGAAGCATCCCCGCTCCTGAAACAAGGGACGGATCCGGTCCCAAGCCACGCTCCGGGAAGGAGGAGCTCGCCCGGCCGCCCTCCCCTCGGCCCCCCGGCAGGGAAAGTTGCCCTTTCTCCCCCGGAGAGCCGGAGATTACCCAGGCCAGGGAGCAGGCAGATGGGATTGAAGATTTACAGCGTCTTGGATGCCTCCAGCCAGGCGGGAGCTGCCTCCAATTCCACCCCGAGCATTTGTGTCCCAAAACCCCCTCCCTTTCCCCTCATTTCTTCTCTTACCTTCCCTCCTGGTGTCCTTCCCAACAGAAACTACTGCTAAGCAACAGGTTCTGTTTTGCTCCGTGTCCAATCTCATTCCCTCGGCACCGGTGAGGAATGGGAATCACAAAAGCTCATCCTGGCTGCTCCGAGCCCACCCAGGGGAGGAAAAGAATTCCAGCCTGGCATCAAAACCATTTTATTGTTCATTTGTAAGCGTTACATTCTCACCTGGGTTCACTGCCAGGCCCAGGGAAAAGCTCTGAAAGCAAAATGCCCATCATCCAGTTGGAAATGGAAAGGAAAATCCAAAGGGTTGGATAAAAATAAGTGGGATTTCATACTTAGAAAAGCCTTAATATAAATAGGTAAGAAAATATTTATTTGCTTCAAGAGGAATCTCAACCCCAGCTCTGTCCAGGAGTCTGACTTTGTTTTGTCCTTAATAAAATGTCCATGGAAAGGAGCAAAAATCTTGTCTTCAACATAGAGGAGGAGTGAAATAAACTTCCCAGAGTAAGAAATGAGGAATTTCAGCATGAAAATGCCAGGATCAGGCTCCCCACATCCTGCTAAGTGCTCAGAAAAAAATCCAGGCAGTGCTTGACATTCTGGCAGGGAAAGGTTTGTGTGGATTTGGGAGGTGGGATGACTCCAGGGGGATGCTCCTTGCAGAGCGAAGGATTGAGCCAGCCTAAAAGCATGAGGAGAAGGCAGAGGGATGGACCTGATGGCTTTTCCCAAAGGAGAAATCTCTGAGATCTCCCATGATCCACGCCCATGATGCAGCAGGCCCAGGCTATGGAGTGTTTTAAGGCACGTGGTTGGTTGTTTCCAGCACTTATTCCAGCATTTCAACACCGGGGGGGNNNNAAGGGCAGGAGTGAGGTGTCCTGAGGCTGCTTCTTTGGTCCCACAGGAATCCCGAGGATCCCAGCACCCACGTGGGGAAAAGTGGATCAAGGCCTGGCTCAGAACTGAACCCAGCCAGTGTTCCCCTGAGCCTGGCTGGAAAGCGACCTGCAGAGAGGGAGAAACAGAGAAAAAAAGGGTGTTTAGAAATGGCAAAGGCATCCAGGGAGGAAACTGGGCTGCAAATTGTGTCATTCAGGACCACCCCAAAACTCTCCTGGAGCAGCAGAGCAAGAAGTGCCCATGGACCCAAACTCAGGGAATTGCAGCACAGTGCCAGAGCTGCTTCTGAATCCCAAAGCTGGGACTGGATGGAGCAGTGCCCCCACCCTAGCAGGGTTTCCCGGAGAGCCAGGTGGTTTTGGGGTATCCACATCCCCCCCAAAACCCTCTACTGCTCACCCCGAAGCTTTGGCAAAGTCTCCCCAGACATCAGCAGCAGGAGCAGCAGTGGGCTGAGGCCAGGACAACAGGGAGTCTGTCAGAAAGTTGGGAAGAGAGAAAACAAAACACCTGGAGTGATTCCCCACTCTCATTCCCAGATTCCCCCCCTTTCACCCGCTTTGATGGACAAATCAGCCCCTCAGGAGCTCTGTGGGAGCACAGACCTGTGATGGGGGTTCCCGGGAGCTGGGCGGGTGTGGAGAGTGGTGCTGGGCGCTCTCCGGAGCCAGATTTTCCTCCGGGGGGTGGTGGAAGCAGGCTCAGGCCCCCAGGCCCTGCAGGACGTGGCCTGGTGCCCCCTGTCCCTCCTTCCTTTTTCTTCATGTTCTGAAAGGAGAGCAGGAAGTTTGGGTGGGATTGCATTTAAATCCAGAGCCAGAGCATGAAAACCCTGGAAGCCAAATTGTTTTAATTTGGGAATAAGATCCTACACTGCTGCGAATCCCACTGCTGGTGCATCCAAAGGGGTCACACCCGGGGTGGTTTTTACCTCCAGATCCCACAGGCCTGGTTTTGGCAGCAGTAACTGATTGCACCACAACTCCCTGCAAATCCCTGCAGGCAGCGTTATCCCGATGGGCTCTGCTCTGTGCCCATGGCCAGGGATTTTGGGGAGGAGCTGCTGCTTCCTGGTGCCACCCAAAGGAAATGCAGGAATCAGCTGGGAAAGGCCCTCACAGCAATGCTGAGTTTGATGGTTTGTCCCTCCTTGAAGCCCAGATCCAGTTTGGGTCCCTGTTCCAGGTCCTGGGCCTGCCGGGCCAGCTCGCTCTGCTGCCTCACCCACCTGTGGGAATTAAACCCATGGAAAAGGAGACGTCACAGCCTGCCCCAGGCTCCCCCAGACAAATAAATCCTGCTCAGGATCATCCCCTCTGTGGCAGCAGCTCTGCAAAGGCCAAGGTGTGAGCCAAGACCTTACCTGAGGGAACACCCAGGGGATAATTCCCAGCAGCAGCTGCTGGAGCCCCACGGATCCCCCAGGCAGCAGCACGTCCATCCCTCCCCAAAACCCCACCATCCCCAGCAGCTGGAGCAGCCCCCCAGGGCAGCCCCTTACAGCTGATACAGGAAGCAGAAAAAAAAAATTAGGAATCTGGACTGGGATTTGGACACCCAGTTTTGGACTTGGGAAGCCCAGTTTGGAATGTTGCTGATCCAAGCTGGGAAATCCTGTAGAGAGGAAGAGCTGTGAGTTTCCTCCTCTTCCGACTACACCTGCCTATCCCAGCTCCCACTTCTCCACCACTCCTGGAGGGGACCTGCCAAAAATGGAGCTGAGATGACACAGAGAGAGGCACAAACTCACTTGAAGTGGTCCTGGAGAGCCACGTTGAAGTCAAAGGCATCGCCTCTGTCCACAAAGCCGACCCCGATGAATGCCCGGCGGCCTGGGCAGGGAGGAGAAGTCAGGGCTGGGATGCTGAGCAGCGCAGGAGGAGGAATAGGATGCTCCATCCTGCACATCCCCGTGCCTGGCGCTGCCTCCAGAGGGAGCTGGGACACTGGAGACTGAGCCACGGGACTGGGGATCACAGAATCCCAGAATGGTTTGGGTTGGATGGTAAATCCCAGCCCATTCCATGGGCAGGGACAACTTCCACTATCCCAGGTGGCTCCAAGCCCCTTCCAACCTTGGACACTGCCAGGGATCCAGGGGCAGTGGATCCACAGCTTCTCTGGGCACCCTGTGCCTGGGCCTCACCACCCTCACAGAGAAGGATTTATCTCAATATCCCATCTGACCCTGCCTTCTGGCAGGGGGAACCCATTCCCTGTGTCCTGTCCCTCCATCCCTTGTCCCAAGGCCCTCTCCAGCTAACCTGGAGCCCCTTTAGGGACTGGAAGGCCATAATTAGATCAGACCAGAGACTTCCCTTCTCCAAAGGTATTTCCAGGTGTTTCAGCTCATTGGCTGCACCTACAGCTTGAGTACAAACAGCTCTTTAATTAACTGGCAGCAGGGGGATGCCCCTGCATGCTCCTGCCAACACTGAGCAGCCAAACCCAAGTGTTTTTGTTCCTGGTGAAGGTCAGAGCCGTGCGAGGGAGTCAGTTCCTCCCTCTGCCTCCCCCGACATGCAGGGAATATTCCGCCATGGATAGCAGGAATCCTTCCCAAACAGAAGCAGCAAGCGCTCTGAGGGGTCCCCGGGCATGCGGGACGCACCGTTCCCATCTTCAATCCGGATGACAAAATATCTGCTGGAGTCTGTCACGCCCTCCACAGCGATCCCGGGAAACTGCTCCACAGGAGCCTGGGCAAAGAGCTCTCCTGGAATACGGGAACGGGGAGGGGTAAGGCCGGACTCAGCCCCACATCGCTGCTCCCCACGGAGCGCCGAGTCCCGGGATTCCCTCCTCACCCGAGGTCTTGTCCTCCAGTTTGATGAAGGCCGTGCTGCCCTTGGCCGTGATCCGCAGGCGGCCGCTCCAGGCCGGCTGGTCCAGCTGCCACTCCGCGGCTCTGGGAAGCATGAAGGGGAGTCTGAGCCCCCGTGCCGCCCCCAGCCCTCGTGTGCTGCCCCGGAGCTCCTCTGCCTGCAGCTGGTAACGAGGGTCACGGTGGGGAGAGTGCGATTTGTCACAAGATGTCTCGTTTCACCCCAAAACAGCTGCTGGGCTTGGGCGGGGAGCAGGCAGGAGCTGCGCGGGAGGTTTCGGTTCCCCTTCCGCGGAGTTTCCAGACCCGAAGTTGCGTTAGGGACAGGCGGCTGTGCCAGGACACGCTTTGGCTGGGGACTGACGGGGTGGGAGCCCCGAAACACAGGGAGGGATGGAGACACTCCTGTGGGGTGCGGATGGGGGCAGAGACCTCACGAGAGAGCCCACGGGGGGGCTGAGAAACCCCATGAGGGGCAGTTCTTGCTGCCCCACGGGGAGCGAGAGACCCCAAACACCTCCTGGGAACCATAAACCCCACACATCCCATGAGGAGGGGACCCCCACAAACCCCACAGGGAAGGGGCGAGCTCCCCCACGCCAGGAGGCGCTGACACCCCGCGGGCGGGCGCGGGCCCCACCTGTAGCCGCGGTTGGAGGCCCGCGGCGGCAGCCGGTACACGAGCACCGCCGGCTTCACGCACAGCACCGACTCGTACTCCTCCGCCTCCGCCGCCATCGCGGCCCCGCCGCCGCTCTGTCCCGACGCCTCGATGGTACCTCGATGGTCCCTCGCTGCTGCCTCCGCGGCCGCCCAGGAGTGGGCAGGGCCTGCCGGGGAGAGGCGCTTCCGCACCCGCAGCGCCCCCTAGCGCGCGGGAGGACCCGGTGCAGGGCGCTGCGGCAACTGGTCCCAGCTCGCTGCGGTAACTGGAACCGGCTCTGGGCTCCGAACCACGAAAATCACCGGTTACACTGATTTTATATATCAGGTAATTTTATAAATCAGATAATGACATCTACTATTTCTACTTATTATAGTGTTATATATGCTAGTATTATATGTTCTGTGAGATATATACAATATGTAAAATATATGTATTAGATATTGGGTTGTATCATATATAAAATTATATTTTTCTTCCATATTGGCGTATTTATTAATATTTCTATATTATATATTAATGTTAGATGTTTACATTCTTTATATTATAAATAAATAGTTAAAAATCATCAGAATTCTAAGGGAGCCAGGGACTGTGGGAGCTGCCAGGGCTCCTGGACTCCTCACCCCAAGAGCCTCCAGCACCTTCTCTGGACCTTAGGGAGCACAACATTCGGGGAGAGTCCAGGATAGAGCAACAAAACAATCACATTAGATTGAATTAATTAAATTAACTGATTTGCTTGTTTCTCCTCCAGGGAGAGGCAGCAATCACATCCACATTTGAGATCCACATCTTCCCTTGGAGCACTGCCCTTCCCTCCCTCCTCAGACCGTTCCTCTCAACCACCCTAAAAACGGGGTAAAATCCCCTGGTTTTGGCTAAAACCAGCACAGTTATGGGCAAAAGCTCCCAGATATTACCTTCCTGGTGGGTTTTTACACACCTGCCACCAAAAAGATGCCACTGGTGGACACAGGGATAAAAGAAGGGAGCCATAAAGCCGTAAAAAGTTTAAAGACATTTATTTAAAATACGATTTATAAAACGTTTTCTTTCCGGCGCACGCTTCTTTGGGGGTCGGAAACAGCGGTACCGCGTCCATGCTCCCCCTCCTCGGGATGAAGGCGCTTCCCACAGGAACGCCGCCGAGCCCTGCCCGCGGGCGGGACGTGTCCTGGGCACCGTGTCCTGGGCACCGCATCCCGGCACCGGGACGCAGCAGGAAAGGGCAGCCGAGAGAAGGGGATTTCAGTGCTGGAAAAGGGGATTTTGGTGCCGGAGGTGGAATTTCAGTGCCGGACACGGAGGAGGCAGCGATGTGGCGCCGACCAGCCGCATCGGAAATCCGGTGGATTTGGGAGGTTTTTGGCTATTCGATGCTATTTTTAGGAATAATTAAGGAAAGGCGCAGTGACTACGGTTATTGCTGACATCCTTCTCCCTCCTCCCCCCTCCTGGAGCTCATCCTGGCCCCCAGCCTGAGGGGCATGAGTGAGATCCCCCAAAAGTCAGCAGGATCCTAGGAGGAATCCCAAGGGAATCCCACCACACCCAGAACCAGCTGTGAGGAGCTCATTAAGGTTCTGGTGGATCACTTGGATACACAGGTAGTTTCTATTTTCCCGTTTCTGTAGGATTTCAGCCTCATTTCCACACAAGGCTTTTCGTGCACATCAAGATTGGCTTGTTCCCCCTCAGACCTACTGAAGGTAGCACCCGGATGCAGGAATCCATCGGGAACCATCTAGGCTTCCAGGTCCTGGCCTCTCCAGGAAGAGCATTTAGTGTTCATCCAATCCCTTGATATCGAGTGATCCTCAGCTTCATCCAAGGGGGAACATCTCCGTTCCCAGGGAGCAGCAGCCTCCCTGTCCTCTTCCCAGGAGCCGGAGCAGGACAATCCCTTCCCTGAAGCCTCGCTGCCTCCAGGGAGACAGAGAGATCATCCAGGCTTTCTCTAGGGCTGGACTGGTTCCCTGTTCTGCCACTCCGGGAGAGCTCGTACCATCCCTGCGCCGCCAGGGCCGGACCCTCGGGATATCCCACTGCCCAACATCACGACCGGAGCCTCTCCTCCTCATCTCCCGAATTCTTCACCACCCGGCCCTCTGTGGCCGGACAGCACACATTTTCATGGGGTCACTCTGCATTCCCTTCTCCCCAAATACAAAAGAACCCAAAAAAAGGATGTATTTTAAGCTTTTCCTCAAAGCCAGCAGGGAATCGGAGCCAAGCTTTAACAGGAGCAAGATATGAACTGGGTCCCATTCTGAGGTATCTGGGGGTGTCCAAGAGTTCGCTTCCATGGTAGTGGAAATGGAGAGGGAGAAGCATGAGCTTGTCATCCTCAAGCCATCACATTCATGGAAATCCATTGGAATTCCCTTCAGAACACTCAGCTACCTCTCTGGATTCAAACAAATGGCTCAAAGCCTTCCCATGCACTCCGCCAATCCAAGATAGACAAAGCAAACAGAAAACAAACAGAAAACCAAATAAAGAACCTAAAATCCTTGGAAACAGAACTCATTCTGGAAGTGATGAGGACAACATGCGCGGTGGCTGGGGAGGCTTCCCATCTTTTTTTTTTTTTTTTTTTTTTTTTTTTTTTAAATGCCAGATTTT
>VXBI01011679.1:13452-27706 GCA_013397375.1 Toxostoma redivivum
TTTTTCTTTCCTTAAATGCCAGATTTCGAGTACAACAGACGTTATTGCTGGCGCTCGCTCCGACCCGAGCGGGACACGCACAACTCCCTGCGTCCGGCCGAGTCCGGCACGGCCCCTCGCGTCCCCCTGGCCACGGGGACAGCCCTGCTGGGATCGCCGCTCACAGTGGGTGGAGAGGGGAGGTCACAGTGCATGGGGCTGAAGGTCACAGTGGGCAGAGCAAAAGGGTCACAGTGCAAATCACCCCGGGAGGTCCCCTGGCCCGGGTCCGTGTGTCCGTGCCGGTGGAACGGCGCCTCCGCCTCTATCTGCGCTGCTTGAAGCCCTGCGAGCCATCGGGGCCCAGCGGCTGCCGGATCACATTGTTGGGCTGCCTCGTGTCCTCAGGCTGCGAGATCCTTGGCCTGCGGGGACAGAGGCTTTGCAGTTAATATGTCGAGACGGACACAGCTGGTATCACCACCAGTCTTTTAGTAACAAACTCTACAAACTTCTCTTAACAAACTTCTTTCCTCGCAACTCTCACTCCTGCTTCCATAGACCTCTCTCAAGTAACTCTGACTCCTTTTCCTATAAGCAGCTTAGCTTCACACAGTACTGACTCCTTCTTCCATTCTGCACGACTGGCTAAACCCAAGCTGTCCCTTTCCCCGCCGCCTAACCCTGACTATCCCACATACAACATCTTATCTTATCTGTCCCTTGCCTGACCACATGTCCCTTACATCCTCACAGCACAGCCAGCAGACTCCAGCCTGAACTGCGGCATACTCTTGGTCTCAAGCTCCAACTCGAACTGCAACTGCAGACTGCCTGTGTGTGGTGGCCAGCTAACCCACTTTTTTATATCCCCCCAAGTGATTGGGCAGATGCAGATGTTTCCACTCCTTGGTAATCAGTACAGCAGCAAGTCATTGGGAAAGACTCCCTCCTGCACTATCCTTTCAGCCTAGCTCTCCACACAGAGGGGGCACAGCTGAGCCTGCAGGGACATAGGGAGCAGGGCTGGGACTGCAGGGACACAGGAAGCAGAGGTGAGGGAATGAGGTGTGGAATTCTGAGTGCCTTCAGGAAACTCCTGCACCACAGGAATGCTGTCACATGCTCTTGGGTCCCCAGCATGGGAAGGACATGGAACAAGTCCAAAGGAGCCTGCCAAGGTAATCAGAGGGATGGAGCAGCTCTGCTGTGAGGAAAGGCTGAGGGAACTCGGATTGTTCAGCCTAGAACAATCTCTCTAGAACAGAGACTCTCGGGGGTGACCTAACTGTGGCCTTCCAGTGCCTGAAGGGGCCAACAGGAAAAGTGGACAAAAGCCTGGAGGAATCAAGGTCAAGGGGGAATGGCTTCCCACTGCCAGAGGGCAGGGATGGATTGGATATATTGGGAAGGAATTCCTGCCTGTGAGGGTGGGGAGGCTCGTACAGGCTGCCCAGAGAAGCTGTGGCTGCCTTGTCCCTGGAAGTATTCCAAAGGCACACAGACGTGGCAGCTGGGGACACCTTTAGTGGGGAACACAGCAGTGCCAGTCAGTGGCTGGACTCTGTGATCCTGCAGGGCTTTTCCAACCTCAATGATTCCATGCTTTATGGCCTTACCAGGCACTTCCCCTCGCTCCCACCTAGCTGAGGCTCTGCCAACAGAGCCCTCCTCTCTCTGTGCTGGCCCGGCTGCACTCCCCAAGGAGCCCATCCCCTCTAGTGCCAGGCAGGAATTCCCCAGGGGCCCACGGGGCTGCTCTCACCTGTCCAGGATGGGTTTCTCCTGCTCCTCCTCGGGGCTGGCACTGCCCAGGATGCGTTTCCTGGCCTCGGCGTACTCGGCCTCGCGCTGCGCCAGCGACTTGACGGGGAAGGCGGGGCGGCTGGCCGAGTGGGGGCTGCTGAGCACGCCGTTGGTCGTGGGCCGCTTGAGGATGCGGATCTGGGGCGGAGGCCCCGCGGGAAGGCTGTCGTCCTGGATCACGATCGGCACTTTGGGAGGAGATTTGGACTTTCTGCTGCTGGGAAGAAAAACACGGGGTTGGTGCTTGTTCTCCACGGGGGTTTTCTGCATGGCACATGAATTTCTGTGATTAAGAACAGCCTGGAATAATTAAAGACCTCGTTGTAGTTGTAACTCTAAACTAAAGCAGTGGATTAGCTTGGAAAGGGATGGAAAATCAGTCCCTGCTCTGTTTGACACCATTAAACTGTACTGAAGGAAAGGGAACAGACACTGGGTAAAGTTTTAGCATTTCTTGTCAAAGGTACTGGTAGTATAAGCACCTTGATATCATTCCTTGCAAGGATTTCTAGGGCTCCTCTCACCAGGACACCCAGCCTGTCAGTCCAACCCTGTCATTTCACCCCTGAGAGCCAGCCTTGGCCCCAGCTCACCATCTGAATGCTTTGTAGTCCCTTTTCTGCATGGAACTCCCAGAGGATAAATCTCATGCCTCTCTAATAAGCAAAGGGGGAAAAAACCCCAACAACAAAGGACTTGTCAGCACAGATTAAAAACGTTTCTGGTAGCAGAAAATAACAAAAAATAACACACCCCTGCCCAGATCCAAAGGAAGCAGGAAAAGAAATTCTCCCTGATGCAAGACACAGAGAGTTACTCCAGAGCCAGGAGCTGGGATTACCTGACTTACCCATTTCTTCCCGTGTCTGCCTCTTTCTTACATGGCTTCCCCCAAGCTGGAGCTATATCCAGTCAGGAGGAGCTGGCTCTGAAATCAAACCACTCTCAGAAGCTTTCTGCTGCCCTACCATGGCTCCAAAGGGCCACCTAGTGGCATGGAAACAGGTATTCCCTGATTCTTAACCCAGCACTCCCTGCTCAGTTTGAAGCTGTTTCCCCACTGCTCCCACTTCCCAGGCCTTCAGCTGCCCAACAGCACCTCAGAAATTCAGGATTTTACCTTTCCTTCTGTGTGATCTTCAGCTTCTTTTCCAAACGTCTGTCTATTTCCTTGAAAAGAAGGAGAGAAAAGTAAATACACAAAGTTTTTAATAAAATAAAGACCAATCTCAGTTTGGAGGTCAGAGTTTGAGCTTGTCTGGGCACACATTTAATTTCACTCTTCCAAATACTGATCTATAAAAGGGGGAGGGAGTGTGTGATTCCATCTGAGGATGATTTGGGAATCAAGAGGCAGGGAAAAGCAAAGCCACCATGGATAAGCCATAAGAAAAGCAAAACCACCACGAATATTTTGCTGTACCCAGGAGCACATCCACAGCAGGCCACGGATCTGGCACACATATTGCTCATTTTAACTTCAGCTGGTAAAAAAATACCTGTGAGGGTAAAACTCCATGGGATTCCACAGCAAGGTATTCCTGGATCCTGGCACAAACCAGGCCAAGCTGGCAGACAGAGGAGCAGCAGCATCCAGGGCCCAGGCAATGTGCAGGCACGATTCCAGGGGGAGCTGAGCCTCAAGCCCACGGCCAGGGGCATGGGCAGGGCTGGCTGGCCGGGCCACAATCCTGCCAGCAGAAGGCCCTGCCCTGCCCTACACGAACACAGGAGCCTCCCTGTGCTGCTCCCTGCCCTTCCACACGCTGCCATGGCAGAGAGAAGCATTAATCACTGACAGAGCCGGGCTGTGAGCGTGTCAGCCTCTGCCCGAGGCTGGCATCCACCTCAGCAAAGCCCAGGTGTTGCAACCAGAGCAATTTCACAGAGAAACTCGGCTGAGGAGAATGAAGCCAGGTTTCAACCCTCCTGCAGGCGACCTACTCCAACCCCACTGGTATTTTTAGATCTCACAACAGCTCTGTTAAAAGAGGCTTCGAAACAGCTTTTTGTGTTTGATGTAATCATCAAGGAAGCAGGGAAAGCACTACCTGAGAGTGTCCTAGTTTAGCCAGCTGATTAACTGGCACTACAGAAGGAAATTCCCAACTTCTGGCAGGAGGCAGCTGCTCTACTTTGAGGCCTGGCTGCTTCCCCACACTGCCAGCAGGAACTACAGCGGGCACAGCTCGGGAAAGGAACGGGTTTGGACAGAAACTCCCTGCCCCTGTGAGCAGGAAGGAGCACAAGTCACGACAAGATGCCAAACCACAGTGTTGGCTGTTGGTCATATAGGCCATGGCAGCCTCCACCTAGAAGGGAATGAATTATTTCAGGTAGATAAAAGGTGGGTGGGAGGTTGAGTTTCCTACCCAACCCTGTCCTGGGAGGTAACAAAACCAGGCAGATCTTCACAAAGCAGGTCTCAGCCAGAGCCTCCTGGGGAGGGCAAACACCTGCAGTTTCCTTCCTCTTCAAGGGGACTGGGAGGGAGGAAAATTCCAGTACTGCTCAGGAGGGAGGAAAATGTGAATGAGCTGTCTCCTGCGATCGCAGAGAGGCACGGGAACAGGCAGCAGTGAGGATGGAGATGCTGTGGAGCAGCTGGCAGCAGTGGAAGCCAAGCTGGAGTGAAGGGGTTGGCTCCTCACTGAGCCAGCCCAGGTGACATCATGGTCTTGAAACCACGTTTTCAGCCTCCAAGAATTCACCACGGCTCCCAGGCCCTCCTGGAATACCTCCTATTAAATATCACAGTGCATGGGGGAGACAGACAACAGGAAAATCGGGTGGAAGGGGGGAAAACACTCTGAGGAGCTTCTCAAATCATTTCACTACAAGTCGATACAGGGCTGCTGAGCCCTCAGGTGGGGCTGTGGGCACAGGGGTGCCACAAGCCCCACAACAGCCCTGGGGAAGGCTCCGTTCTGCTCCCTCTTTCCTGGCAGAGGGGAGCTTGGCAAAAGTCACATTCCTGCACTGCTGCTGGCTCTGAGGTGAGCCCTGGGGCTGCAGCCACACTCCAAACATGGGACTGACTGGGAGATGCTGCAATTGCAGAGTGTCACGTCCACCTCAGCACCTGAGGACAGGTGATTCGTGTCACTGACTGAGCCCCAGTGCTGCTGGACAGACCTGCACACTCTGGACGCCCCAACCACAACCTGCAGCCTCCCCTACCAGAGGAAAAATTAAGCTCTTTACTCTGCTCAACAGGAGAACTTATTCCAAGGAATCCTTCTAAACCATCACAATTCCTTTACTGTTTCACTCCTTCCCACTCCAGAGCAGGTCACTTCCAGCAAAATTCTTGGTGTCTTTGTCGCCAAAGCTCCAAAATTCCCAGTGGTCAGGAAGCAAACACCTGGATCATAAAGCAGTGCCAACACAGTCAGCAGCTGCTCCGTGCTTGGGAAGCTTCTCACCAAGGATCACACGGGATCATGGAGGTTGGAAAATGTGACTGCGGTGTTCGGGTGTTAACCCTTTAGTTGTGGCGGAGTAAAGAGACAGTCATATGGTCATTCTCGAGATGAAAGAGCAGATGAGAAGAAGATGAAGTTTATTTAGAAATTTACTGTTTAAGTAGCATGATTCGTAACAATGAGAATAGAATAAAGATGATTGGTCCAGAGAGAAGACACCCCGTTCCTAGGGTCTGTTAACAGTAAACAGGTGTCTTTATTTTATTATTAATTCTTCTGTGTTTTGACTAATTTATCTTTCCTGGGAAAGGCTTCTTGGCCTTCAGCTGAAACAGCTTATCAGCCTGAGAAATGGTTCAAAGAACAGAGCTGAAAGGCTCTGGCCTGGAATAATTTTCCAGGCTGTTCTATGACGATACTACAGGAAAAGACCTTGGATCATTGAGTCTACCCTTTGCTTGATCCCACCTTGTCATCCAGCCCAGTGAGTGCCACATCCAGGCCTTCCTTGGACACCTCTAGGGATGGGCACTCCAAACCGCCCTGGGCAGCCCCTGCCAAGGCCTGACCACCCTTTCCATGGGGAAATTCCTCCTGATGTCCAACCTGAGCTTCCCCGAGCCCAGCCTGAGGTTGTTTCCTCTCCTCCCTGTCCCTGTTCCCTGGGAGCAGAGCCCAAGCCCCCTGGCTGTCCCCTCCTGTCAGGGAGTTGTGCAGAGCCACAAGGTCCCCCCTGAGCCTCCTTTTCTCCAGGCTGAGTCCCTTTCCCAGCTCCCTCAGCTGCTCCTGGTGCTCCAGCCCCTTTCCAGCTTTGTTCCCTGACCTGGACAAGCTCCAGCCTCTGAGGTCCCTGACCCCACAAGGGTCCCAGGATTGGAGGTGCCTCAGCAGAGGGGACAGGCCCTGTGCCCATATCAGGCTGGCACAAGGAGCAAAGCCAGAAGCAGCTAAAATATTCCCTAAATTCAGCCTCAGCAGCTGATGGAAGCACTGTGCTCTCTGTGGCACGTGACGCTTCCTCCCCATGTAGGGATCTTGGCAGAATAACATCAACTAACCATGCCCACCAAACACACACGAATCCCTCCCACCCATCCCTACAATTGTCAGTCCTGCAGGATCTATGGAATTCCTGGCGCTGCTGAGGGGATCCCAGCTGCCTCCAGACATCCACTGAACTTTTGGGTAGAAAAAGTCTCCCTTTGTGTTTAAATAGATGGCCAAAAGCAGCTCCCCACCTCACACACCTCTCGGTGTGTCAGATATGGTGTTTTCTTTTAAACACAGGGACTGACTCCACATTTTCCAGGAAGCTCAGAGTTCATTACTAGGATGTTTGGAATTGTAGGAATGAAACACCACGTGCAGAGACAGCCCCAGTCCTGAGCAGCCTCACAGCTCGTGACAGGGATCACTGCACCAATTTAAAAGCAGAATCACCTTGGCACTGCTCGTTTTTAATTAAAATCAAATCCCTGCTGCTACTCCACACGGATCCATCCATCTGCTGATGTCATTCCCTCTCCTCTGCTGTGTCACGTTGTCACCGTGTGGGTAAGGAGATAAAATTAGGAGCTGACTTGGAGGGCAAGTGCCAGAGGCACTACAAGCACCACAGGCATGAGCTGTCTGCAGAGGCAGCTGGATTTGGCATCCGAGGACCTGGGCAGGTCACTGTGGACAAACCTCAGGTATCCATCACCTGGAGGACTCTTCCAGCTCCTCCCTCCCAGACAAACTCATCTGTATCACCAAAAACTAAGCCTGGCTCACATCCCCGTGCAAAACCCCCTCCCCAAAGATTAGTAAGGAATCTCACCCACCTATTTTTAGGGCTATTATTTGTGGATGCCAAACAGGACCCAAACAAACAGCCTGAAGGAGACTCTGTTCTCTGACATTTAGGCTGCATTTGTGGACGAGGATGTCATGGAAACTAAGCTCCAGCCCCATCACAGCCATCCTTCCTACCCCCAGCTCTGAGGAAAACAGCAACAAGGATCCATAACTCCTCCTTGGAATGCAGACATGAACCCCAGGACACAAAGCTGCTGCTCAGATCCGATATTCCCATGGCCTGGCATCCTAAAGAGCCACCCCAGCCATAAAGCTGATACCCTGGGGGTGTTCCTGGAGAGCTGGAGACCCTCAGCACCCTAGGACTGTGTCCTTCAGGAAGGGACAGCCCCACAGAGCCATGGGATGGAGGCACATCACCAAGCAAAACCAGAATATGGCAAAGCACAGAGAGCCTGAATCAGCCATGCTGTTGTCCAAAGAACCTTTTGGGAATAACTACAATGCACTGGACATGTACAAAGCACTATCCCCCATCCCTGCCAGCAGGGACTCTCCAAACACAAACACCAGCAGCTCTGAGCTCGGCTGAGCCGGGGAAGGAATAACAGGATAACACCTGGCTGGATTTTATCCCAAGTTCAGTGACCACAACTGAAGGTGTGAGGAGGGCAGAGTATAAATCACTTACATTGGGTGGGTTATTTCCCCCTCTTCCTGCAAAATTCCTCTGCAGAAATCCAGGGGAGATCCCTGCTGGAGCACAGGGCTCTCCTGGACCTCTGGTCACATTCCAAAGCTCTGGAAAACCACTAACTACATCCTCTGCTGTATTTACTCCCAGCACAACCTTCTACCCCTTCTCACTCCAGTAACATGGAATGCCAAACCCCAGAATGAGCAAATTAGGCTGGAGCTGGATCCTCCCAAAACCACGGCCTTGTCTGCTCATTACAGCACCACTGGATGCTCTGGCAAACTCCAAAGCCTGGTTAATGTACCTTTCTTTAGGAAATAAAAACAAGTTTTAAGATCTGAGGTCACCAGAGCTGTTGATGGGGACCGGAACCTGGAACTGCTTCCCCAAAACACCATCAGGAAACAGCAGACGTGGGCAGCCCCTGATCTCCTCATTATCCACCCATTTCTCTCCTCCAAAGAGAAATTAATCTATTAATTACTGCAACATTCCAGTTCCTGAGGCTACTGGGAATCAATCTGCTGCATTAATTGGTTCTCCCAGTCGCTCAGCCACACTCAGGCCTGGCGGTGCCTGGCCCAAGACAGTCCCAGGTGTTTTTGTGTGCCTGGGTAGATCCTGCTCCTGGGCACCAGGGCATTGAAAAACAGGACACAGAATGGTTTTGGGAACAAGCCTGGCAGTGCCAGGCATTCCCAGCATGAATCTTTATGGGTGGGGGAAGCACCTGGGAGGGCAGCAGCTCCTTCTTCCCTTGATGCAACATCCCCAAACCAACCCTCTCTTCCCACTGTTCATTCCCAACCTCCAAACTTCCCATTTCCTAAACAAAAACCTCCCTCTGCCCAAGCAACACCGAGCAGCAGAAACAGAAACTTCCATTCCCAGTTTCACGACTTTTTTGGACCCATTACAGCACCTAAAGCAAACGTTGGGTGAAAGTTTGCCCAAAATCTTTTTGGTGTGCAAACTCCAAATCCATCCTGGGCTCGTCACAGCAGATGGCAGCAGGAGAGGGGGGATTCTGCCCCTCTGCACCTGCTCAGGTGAGACCCCAGCTGCAGAGCTGCCCCAGCCCTGGGCCCAGCACAGGCAGGAGCTGGAGCTGCTGGAGCCAGGCCAGAGGAGGCTGCAGGGTGATCAGAAGGATGGAGCAGCTCCGCTGGGAGGAAAGGCTGGGAGAGCTGGGAATGTTCACCTGGAGAAGAAAAGCTCCAGGGAGAGTCAGAGCCCCTTCCAGGGCCTGAAGGGGCTCCAGAAGAGCTGGGGAGGGACCAGGGACAAGGGATGGAGGGACTGGACACAAGGAATGGCTTCCCACTGCCAGAGGCAGGCTCAGATAAGATATTGGGAAAGAATTCCTCCCTGAGAGGGTGGTGAGACCCTGGCACAGGGTGCCCAGAGAAGCTGTGGCTACCCTTGGATCCCTGGAAGTGTCCAAGGCCATGTTGGATGGGGCTTGGAGCAGCCTGGGACAGTGGAAGGTGTCCCTGCCCATGGCAGGGGATGAGCTTTAAGATCCCTACAACCCAAACCATTCTGGGATTCCATGACCCTCACAGCCTGACACCAGTTTTCCTCATGGACACACCTCCTGCACACCCCAGCCTTCTTACTGCAGCCTCTGACCTCAGCAGTCATTAGCAGAGGGAGCTCACAGTGTCACACTCCAAAATATTTCCCTTCTGATTCTGCTGGACTTCAATCCCATTCAGCAGCTCCAAGTGACAGGAGGTGAAACTTTCACATTCAGTGACCAGGAGCCTTTGCTGGCAGGTGGCACACACTCCACCCTCACAGGTTCATTTAGGTGACACACAGGAGATATTCTGCCACTTCAGGTGACCTCCCCAAGTGCTGTGACACAAGCAGGGAACAACCCCCTGCCCCCATGCCATGACAAGGTCCATTCCCAGCCTTTGGCTGCTCCCATCCTCCCGGAGTGGCCGATGACCGGGACAAGGGGCAGCTTTTCCCTTCCTGGGGGGACTGGTAAGGCATGACTGGGATCGCTGGGTGCCACTAGGGAGGCTGGAGGCAGCAGCTGGGAGCTCAATCTGCAAACTCCAGGGGGAAAAAGACAGACAAGAAGATTAATTCCATTATTTTTGACCTGTTTTGGATTGCCAGAGTAATGTTTGACCTGCAGAGAACCAAGGAACATCCTGAGCTGGAAGAGACCCACAGGGATCAGTCCTGCCCCTGGCCCTGCACAGACAGCCCAACAATCCCACCGTGTCCAAAGGCTCATGGAGCTCTGGCAGCCTCAGGGCTGTGCCCATTTCCTGGGCAGCCTGGGCAGTGCCCAGCCCCCTCTGGGGAAGAGCCTTTCCTGATCTCCAGCCCAAACCCCACTGGCACAGCTCCAGCCGTTCCATGGGTCCTGTCCCTACTCACAGGGCAGAGATCAAAGCTGTCTCTCCTCTTGGGATGAAGCTGAAAGAAATTCTGACCTGAAATAAATTATTAAGACTCTGACACACTCAAATTTTAGTTGGCAAAGGAATAAGCAACGAATCCATCTGTCAAGCTGAGGATCACCCATGACCATGGATACACTCCAGTTTCGGAGCCCAGCTTCCCACCTAACATCTAATTATTGGTTTAACCTGGTAAACAGACCTGAGTGTCACCAACTGACCTCTCATTTGTGTTTTCCAGCTGGGCCACACAATACAACAGAAGAACAAACCAGGAATTAAGCCCCATTAGTGTTTTCTGAGCCAGACTGGCCTTTGAAGCCCTTTCCACCCTTACCCCTAACTCAGACAACTCACACGTTACTCACGCCCTGGTTTTCCATCTGTAGCTCCTGGACAAGCAAAACCTCCTCATTCCAAAGACATTACAGGGCTCTAATTAGACACCAGGGAGGTGACAGGGATCCAGAGGCCCCACAGAGCTCCACTGCACCCTGCGGCCCTGGGACAAGGAACCCTGCCAGAGCAGAGGGCCCTTGCCTTCCATGGGGTGGCACATTCCCATGGAGCTGCTCCGTTTTTGGGGCAATTCTGATGGCATAAGCCCAAGACAAACGGAAGCCACATTAAACACCTAAACAACCACCAGAGGATTTGTTTTTACAGCTCCTTGAGCGACCAAACCGAAGTAGAAGAGCTGTGTTGGGTTTTTGGGGCTTTTCTTCAACCTAATGAGATTTTCCTGGTGCATGATTTAGGAGAGCTGCAAAAGAGAAATTAAGTGAATTTTAGTTAGGAGGCCACAGGATCTCAGCTCAGCCCAGAGCTGCCTCTTGCTGACAAACCTTCTTCAAGGCTTTGAGCAGAAGTCCTCAGCCTCACCCAAAACTACAAACTAAAACCCCCAGAACTAAAAATCTGATGCATTTGCTCTCCCAAGGAACACCCTGTGGATGGAGTATTAAAAAAATTACATGCTGGGACACAGGTAATGTACCCCCTAAAACCCACCATGGATCACCTGCTATATCTCTACTGCTCCCTCATGTGCTGAAAAGTCTAAATAACTCAGGTTCTCAGCAGTGTGAAGTATCAGCATCACAGAATCACAGATGGTTTGGGCTGGAAGCGACCTTAAAGCCCACCCAGTCCCATCCCCTGCCACGAGCAGGGACACCTTCCACTGTCCTAAGATGCTCCAAGCCCTGTGGAGCCTGGCCCTGGATACTGTCAGGGGTCCAGGGGCAGACACAGCTCAGGGCACCCTGTGCCAGGGCCTCAGCCCGCTCACAGGGAGGAATTCCTTCCCAGTATCCCAGGTAACCCTGCCCATTCCCTCTTGTCCCAGCACTGTCAGAACAGGATGTGTTTGAAGCTGCTCCTTGGTGTGTCTGTTGTGTTGCAGTCTCCTCCTGAGCACCAAGCATGACTGCCAAGCCCTGTGCCTTTATGCTGGGATCCATCATGTGCTGCCTTGGATGGAAGAAAATCACAGAACCGTGGAATATCCTCAGCTAGAAGGGACCCACAGGGACCAGAGTCCTGCCCCTGGCCCTGCACAGACACCCCAGCAATCCCACCCTGTCCAAAGGTTCCTGGAGCTCTGGCAACCTCAGGGCTGTGCCCATTTTCTGGGCAGCCTGGGCAGTGCCAGCACCCTCTGGGGAAGAGCCTTTCCTGATCTCCAGCCTAAGCCTGACACAGCTCCAGCCGTTCCCTCAGTCCTGCCCCTGCTCACAGAGCAGAGATCAGAGCTGCCCTTCAGGAGGAGCTGTAGTCACTGCCAGTGCTACAGCAGAGCCTCCTCCTGCCCTCACTGCTCTTTCCCCACCCCTCCTGTAGCTGTGATTTGGGACACCTGAATGTCCCCAGCTGCACCAGCATCCATCAGGACCTGAAGAACCATGGGGCAAGGGCAGGCTGGGCTCTCCTGTGCTCCATCCTGCTCAGCATCATGCTTCCTGTAGGCACCACCAGCAGCTCCAGGGCTCCTTCCCGCCAGGCACAGAGAGAAATCCCCTTCCCAACCCTCAGGGATGGCCCAGGGCAGCTCCTGACCCACCCTGCATAGGCAGCTCGCTTCCCACACCCCTCCAACTGCTCGCACAGGCATCCAGAGCCCAACAACTGCAACAGCAGCTGCTCCTCCTGCCAGGCCTATGGGGAGCAGCTGAGGGAGCTGGGAAAGGGGCTTAGCCTGGAGAAAAGGAGGCTCAGGAGGGACCTTCTGATTCTGCACAACTCCCTGACAGGAGGGGACAGCCAGGGGGCTTGGGCTCTGCTCCCAGGGAACAGGGACAGGGAGGAGAGGAAACAACCTCAGGCTGGGCCAGGGGAGGCTCAGGTTGGACATCAGGAGGAATTTCCCCATGGAAAGGGTGGTCAGGCCTTGGCAGGGGCTGCCCAGGGAGGTTTGGAGTGCCCATCCCTAGAGGTGTCCAAGGAAGGCCTGGATGTGGCACTCACTGGGCTGGGGACAAGGTGGGCATCGGGCGAAGTCCTGGAGGGCTTTTCCAACCTCAAGGATTGTGTGGTTCCCAGGGAACCTCTCTGCTCACCAGCACAAGCAGCAGTGAGGTTATGAACATGAATTCCCAGCAGTTTGGACTGGAAAAGGGTGTGAGAAAGAACAAGTGACAGGGATTTCTCCTTCTAAGGAAAGGCACCTGAGAGATACCAGCAGCAAGGACAAACTGGGAAGACGCTCCATGGCAGGATTGGAGCAGCGGGACCATTTTAAACCATTACTCAAGACCACAATCATCAGCTTGCGAGGCTCCAGCGTGTCCCTTCATGGAGCAGTTTTGGGAGGGCTGGAATTAACTCCAATGCTGGGCACGAAGCTCCCACTGGGCACAGCCCCCCGGCCTTGGCAGGAGTGGCTCTGCTGCCAGCCTGGCACTGGCCCCTCTCAGGCATTGAATTACAGGCTCTATTTTGCTCCCCTGGCTCTAGGCAGGTGTAACCCAATCCCTTGCCCACTGTCCTGTTCAGGCTCCTCGCCAAGGCCCTGTCCGGAGGTCCTTCTGCCCTTTGATCCTCAACGACCCCGAGGAACTGACTGAAAGCAGAGTTTTCGTGGCGGAGTTTCCTCTCCCGGCGCACACCCTGCAGAGCACCCGCCCACACTCCTGCTAAAATACTCACTGTATTTGCAAGCACAGCACACACAAATCCTCGGGGTCTCTCAGCATGACAGACACGATGCCAATTCCAGCTCGTGAGCCGCTGTTAAAGCAGGGGCCCGGCTCCGCGGGGCCAGACTGGGACTGCCCCCGTTCTGCCCGAGTGAAGGAGCACGTTCCGACCAAGGGGGAGAGGNCATCTTCCATTTTAATTCCCGTCCGCCGCCGGGCCCGCGCCTCGCGCATGCGCGCGCCGCCCGCCGGCCCGCGCCCGGCAACGCACGCGCAGCGCGTGGAAAGGGCGGGAAGANCAAATCCTCGGGGTCTCTCAGCATGACAGACACGATGCCAATTCCAGCTCGTGAGCCGCTGTTAAAGCAGGGGCCCGGCTCCGCGGGGCCAGACTGGGACTGCCCCCGTTCTGCCCGAGTGAAGGAGCACGTTCCGACCAAGGGGGAGAGGCCTTTGAGTGTGCGCCCGCAGCCCCCGCGCTGTCCTCAGAGCCCCACCAGGGTCACGGCCATGCTGGGCACGCACACTTTGGCTCTGCCCGCCGCCCTTCCCCCTCCTACTTCACGCCCCCCGGCAACCGGAGCTTGGTGCGGGGCTGGGCCGCGACCCCGCTGAGCCCCTGCTGCCGCCCCGGCCGCAGCCCAGCCGGGCCGAGGGGTTTTGGACACCGAGGAGCACACGGGGGGCCAGAGGACGGGCAGGTAGCTGCTCCAAGGAGGGACCTGAAGGGGAACTGAAGAACCGGCGAGCAGCGGAGCAGGGGGCGGCCCGCACCCCCCCGCGCCGAGTGAGGCCGCGGTCCCTTTAAGAGGCCTAGCAGCGCCGCGGGGCCGCCGGACGCGTCCCGCCGCCTCTTCAGGAAGCGCCGCGCCGCCCGTCCGCGCCCCCCCGGCACCCCGGGCCCGCCGCGCCGCCCCGCGCCGCCGCCCTCACCCCGCTGTCGGCCGCCTCCTCCCAGCTCTCCGCGACCTCCTCCTCCTCCCTTTTTAT
>VXBI01011679.1:30252-75571 GCA_013397375.1 Toxostoma redivivum
GCCGTCACCGGGGGGACGCAGCGGCCCCGCCGCCCGCAGTCCTGAGGGCCCGGCCCGGCTCGGCCCGGCCCAGCGGCAGGTGAGAGCGGCGCCGCGGTGCGGCTTCCCCGGGCGGGGCCCTCCCCTGGGGAGCGGGGCGGCAGGACGGGCCCCTCGGGGCGGGACAGGCCTGGTGTGGAGGTGGCCACATTTGAGGGTGGACGGAGCCCCTGTCCCAGCCCCTCACAGCGTTTTGGGGTGGTCGCTGTGGAGGGCAGAGCCCATAGGACTTGAAGCCCCTTCCCAGCTCCGGGCTGCGAGGGGAAAGTAGCCCCAGGGGCTCCCTCAGGGCGGGAAGAAAGCAAAGCCTGCCCCCCTGAAAGCCGTGTTGCCCCCTAAAAAATCTGTGTTTCCCCCCTGAAAGCCGTATTTCCTTCCCAAAAAGCCAAGCATCGCCCCCTTAAAGCAATGTTTCTTCTCCAAAATGCCACGTTTCTTCCCCTAAAATCCCTGTTTCCTCCCAAAAAAGACATTTCCCCAAAAACCTCGTGTTTCCCCAGAAAAGCTGTGTGTTCTCCCTAAAAGCCACGTTTCCCCAGAAAACCTCGTGTTTCCCCCAAAAAGCCACGATTCTCTCTTAAGATCTCCGTTTTCCTCCCTAAAACCTGTTTTCCCTAGATAGCCATGTTTTCCCCCTAAAAGCCATGTTTCCCCACCCAAGCTCCATTCTTCCCTCAAAAAAGCCATATCCCCTCCCCCCGCCAAAAAAAAAAAAAAAAAAGCCAACAAACACCATTTTTCTCCTAAAAGCCTCGTTTCCCCAAAATTCAGTGCTGGCATGGGGCAGTGCCAAGGCGCAGGCTGACAGTGCCGGCGCTGGGGGGAAACGGCGTTTTTTGGGGTGAGATACGGCTTTCAAGGGGAGAACATGGCTTTTTTGGGGGAAATACGGTTTTAAGATGAGGGAAACACGGCTCTTTGAAGGGCAGACATGGCTGAGGGGTGCTGGGGCGCCCCCAAAACCTCAGCTCGCGTTGGGGACGTGTGAAAACAAAGGTGAGGCTCAGTCTCCGCTTGTTCTTGTGAATCCGCACCTCGTCTCGGTCTGCGTGTCCGTGTGTGTCAGTCCCTTGATTTCGGTCCTGGAATCGTGGTGTGGGAGCAGCCGAGGTGCCCAGCCCGGCACCCCCGGGGCTTTGGGGTGTCGCTCGCCATTGTTTCCCCTGCCGGTCTCCGCTCGGCGCTTTGGGAACGGCTTCATTTGGGATCGTGTTCTTGTCGCGGCGGGGCTGGGCTGAGCAGCCGCTGCAGGGCTCGGCTGGAGCATTATCTCATCCTCCCGAGCCTCTCGGCTTTTCCAGTCGCGGTTTTCAGTCGGGTTTTACAGTGGGGCAGGAGGAGTGGGAGTACGGCCGGCGTGTCTCGCTGTTAATGACCTGAACTCCAAGGAATGCTCGGAGCAGGAACAAAAGGGAAGTCGGGGATGCTCGTCTGCGGAACGGGGATGGGAGATAACCCCGGGATCGCCGGGAATGTCGTTTGTGCTGGGATGGCTTTAATCATCCCTGGGAGCTGGCTCGGGTCAGCAGCTGGAACTCTTCCCCTTGGCTGAAAGAGATGGGAATTGCAGTGAATTCCCGTGGAGGAGCTGCTGACCTAAATCCGCACCCTGCCTGGGAAGGGGCCTTTCCCCCCACCTGTCCTTCAGGAGCGGAGCCTCCCAGGAAAGGCACGGCTCGGGCGCGGTGCTGCGGTGTCCTGACCAAGTGCTTTATGTCGCAACATAGCCCTGCAGCCAGGGATCGGCCCTTCTGGACATCAAGAGCCAGAGTGGGAGATATCCTCGTTCCCACCACCATCTCTCCTTCCTTTTCCTTATGCTGATGTCAGAGAAGGGCTGAAAACCGGGATTTTTTTCTTAGGTTGTTCCCCCTGGGCTTGGGCTTTCCTTGGTGTCACAAGTGGGAGAGACAAGAGCAAAATCTTGGGCAGAATTCCAACTATTTAATAGAATCCAGAAGGGTTTGGATTGGAAGGGCTCTACAGACCATCCCCTATCCTAGGTCTCTCCAAGCCCCGTCCAACCTGGACACTTTTTTCCAGGGCGGGGTGGTGCCTGTCTTGTACACCGTGTTGTTCCATCGTGTTGGATTCCATCCTGTTCTCCAGGAGCTCTGTGTCTCCGTGCTCAGGTGGCGGCAGAGCCACATCCCGTGGTTGTTTTGGCATGGCAGGGATGTTTGTACATGCTTTTCCTGCTGTGCTCCCTGGAGTTTTCCTTGACAGGTGGCTCCGCCCAGGCAGCATTGCCTTTCCAGGGTGACAGGTGAAGCTCTTGGATTCAGAAGGGCTCTGGATGGTTTTATCATTTTCTCTCGTGGGTTTTTACAGGCAGCTTGTATGATTTTAAATTTTAATTTGAGTTTACTTCAACCTTTATTCCCTGGGACTTGGGTTTTCCCAGCGTTTGGCTGCTGGAGCAGCCCCTGAAGGAAGCTCACCTGCAGGACACGTGTTCCTGCCCTACCTGGGCTTGGAATGAAGGTGGGGTTGGTTTATTCCCACTGCTGAACGTGTGTGACCTTTGATTTGGAGATTTCAGCCACTGCGTTGGGCACCTTCTGGAGAGGTGTTTGCTCTGGAGAGCTGGGGTGTGATCCTCACCCTGTCCTTAATCCCAGGAAATGTAATGCATGCAGCAGTCTGCACGTCTGCCAGGAGCGACAGCAGCACAGGTTTGGAGGGGGAGCGCAGGATGGGCTGGTTGTGCATTCCCAGCACACGGCTGATCCATGGAGTTCTGTTCCCAGGGCTTCTGAGAGGTGCTGGGTTTGGGCACAGTCTGCTTCCATCCCAGCCACTTCCACAGGATGTGAGCGAGGGCTGCTGGAAAAGGCTTCCCACTCTCTGTGTAAACAGAGCTGCGCCTCCAAGGGAAGTGATTTTTCCCTGTGTGTTCCGTCAGGGCAGGCTTTGTTGGAAAACATCCATTCAGGATTTTCCTAAGGCTGGAGGTGGGTAAGCTTCGGGCTTTGACTTGGGAGAGGCAGCATCACCTGGAGATGGCTGTGGGAGCTTAAGGAAGGTGTTGGAGCTGGAGCCAGGCTCAAGTTTGGCCCAAATCCAGCTAAAAGCTGGAAAGAGGCCTCTGGGAAGTGCTGATGTGCTCCAGGGGTGTTTCTCCAGGTAAGGGCTCATTCCAGAGCACGTTTCCTGCCCTGAGTGGTGCTGCCAGCATCTCTGCAGGCTGTCCCCAGCAGCATCCAGGCTGTGCTGCTAGGAGCAGCCAGCACAGCTTGTGATGGAGTTGGGAAATCCAGGTCAGAATTCCTTTTGAACTCGCCTGTGTCATTGCATCAAAGCAGAGCTGGGGTGACACATCCACGTGAAAATCGTGGTTCGTGTCGAGCAATCTGCAGGAATCAGGAATTTGCTGTTTCAGGAGCTGCTCTGGACTGTGTTCTCTCCCCCATTTCTATGGCAATCTTTAAATATTTATCTTTGCTTACTGAACTCCCACTGCAACATCTGTGACTGAGAATTCTCATTTTCTCCCCATGGGAAACATGGATGCAGTTCAGGCACCAGCAATTGGCAATTCTGATGCACTGCATCTCTCCCTGGGTTCCAGACTCCTATGGAAGCATTTCCCTGGCTCATTTTGTCTTGTGTTTGTGCAAGTTTTTTCATAATTTGGGGTTTTGGAGGCTTAAGGTAAGTTGGCAGAGCTGCTTTTATTTATTTGGACCTTATCTTTCCAGGCCAGGTTGGATGGGGCTTGGAGCAAATCTAGAAGGTGTCCCTATCCATGGCAGGGAATGGAATTCTTTAAGGTACTTTCTAACCCAAACCATTCCGTGATTCTGGCTCCCGTTAGGTTTCAGTGGGCAGGAGATCGTCTCTGGTTTGAGGAGTGATTTTGGGTTTTTGGGTAAAAAGCAGCTCAGAAATATCAGAATCTCACTGTGAAGTCGAGGTGGCTGCAGGAAGAGCTGTCCATCCCCAGACTTCTCACATCAGGGAATCTGGGACACATTAATCGTTCCAGCTGGGTTTTTGTCACTCTGGAGAGCCTGCAGTGTGATTTATTTTTGCTTTAAAAGAGACTCTGAACGCTTTGGGTGCCGTTATCTTCACACTGAGCTTCTAGGGAAGGGGCTGCCTGTGGGAATCGCTGCCTTTTCTTGTCCCTGATGTTGGATGCACACTGGAGCTTTTTGCCACCTGCCCGAAACACCTGGAAGGAAAGATCCAGGTGCAGCTCCCTCTGGAGCAGCATCCATTGTGGAATTACTGCGTTCAGTTCCTCCAAGCAGCTGCCTTTAATCCATCCTGCTCTTCCCAGCCTTGGGCATTTCTTTCCCAGTCCCAGCAGCTGCTGGGAATTCCTGAAACCTCTCAGACTTTGGGGTTTCTGCAGACACGGACTCATTGTATCTCGGGAGGGGCACAGGGAATGCTGTAGCCTGCTCTGAACAGGATTCCTGGATGCTTTGTGATCCCAGGGTTCCATAGCACGTGATGATCAGGGATTTGCCCCGTTCTCCTGCTCGCAACGGTGCTGGTTAATGGTGATTATTGAGGTGACAGGATGGTGGCAAAGGGACATCTTGGGGAGCTCGTTTTGCATTGAATGGTAGAGATGAACTTGAAATTTGCACAATTTCCCTGACTTTTTGTTCACTGATTAACGTAATATGGATTTGACTGCACTTTTTTGTTGTCTCTTTCTTAGTATTTGATATTTAAGCCTCTATAAACAACCAGGCTTGAGGCATGGCACGAAGGATGGAAGGATAGCTCCTGCTTTCCTCATCCCCAATATCCAGTGAATTGCCTTTCCTCTTAGCTGAGGAATAAGAAAATCCTGTACAAAACAAGAACAAATGCTCTTATTTATTCCACTCAAATGAGTGGAAACTGCAGCAAATCCTCTTCCAGCCCATTGGGTGGGTCAGACTCATGAAATCTGTTTCAAATGCAATCCCTGGGTTATATTTTCCTGTCCTGGCTCAGTTGTGGTTGGGGTTTGCCTGATGGTTTGTGGGTGCTGTTCCCAGCCCCTCAGACCTGTCTGTGCTGAGATTCCCTATTGATTTAGTCCCATTTCTCTGTCCTTTGAAGCCTGGGCTCCGAGGCCATGCAGAGCAATCCTTCCAGTTCTGTAATTATAACAGAGTTGCACTGTCACCACCCCGGGGCTGGTCTGCACCTCAGATCCTTCCCTTGCCATTTGCTTTATTCCCTCAGAGATTTCAGGCAGTCCTCTGTTGCTCAGTGCCTGCTGTTTGCTGGGAACTGGTTGGGATTTTCCCCAATGAGGTGCTGGTTTGGGGAAGAAATGTGGAGGGGCAGCTCTGATTTCTGCTCTTTGTGAGCAGGGACAGGACTGAGGGAACGGCTGGAGCTGTGTCAGGCTTAGGCTGGAGATCAGGAAAGGCTCTTCCCCAGAGGGGGCTGGGCACTGCCCAGTCTCCCCAGGAAATGGGCACAGCCCTGAGGCTGCCAGAGCTCCAGGAGCCTTTGGACAGGGTGAGATTGCTGGGGTGTCTGTGCAGGGCCAGGGACAGGACTCTGATCCCTGTGGGTCTCTTCCAGCTGAGGACATTCCCTGGTTCTGTGCACTGCCTTTAGCAGAAGTGGAGCTCCAGGAGACCCGCTCCACTGGCAGGGAATCGGCTCCCTGGGATTCTGAGCAAAGAGCTGGGATGCCTCAAGGTCATTCCCATGGTGAGGCTGGTATTTCCTTCTTTCCAAGCCTCTGGCACTGCCCTTTGCCCACACCAACATCTCACCATGGACTTTTAGGCTTGTAGGTTTTTCTCTCCATCCCATTCCACAACTCAGCAGAAGCTCCATAGTATGAAATTTGCAGAGGCTGGTCTGCCCTCTCTAATTCACATTTCCTGCTAAGAAAGCCCAGCCATGAATTCCAGCACCTTTGGACTTAACACACTCCAGCACCTCCTTGACTCCAAGGAGGTGCTTAATGCTGTTTACTTTTCAGGAATATCACACTTCCTATCACCTTTTTAGGTTTTGATTAGGGCAGCAAAGCATCATGAAATGGTTTGGGTTGGGAGAGACCTTAAAGCCCACCCAGTCCCATCCCCTGCCATAGGCAGGAACACCTTCCACTGTCCTAGGTTGCTCTAAGCCCTGTGCAGCTGGCCTTGGACACCTCTGGGAATCCAGGGGCAGCCACAGGTCAGGGCACCCTGTGCCAGGGCCTGCCCACCCTCACAGGGAGGAATTTCTTCCCAATATCCCATCTAAACCTTCTCTCTCTCAGTGGGAAGCCATTCCCCTTTGTCAGCACCCCAGGTTCTGGTAGAAAGTCCCTTCCCCATGTTTCTTGTTAGCTCCCTTCAGGTGTCTGTTTCCAGCTGTCTGCACGTCCCTCTGAACTCTGGAGAGGCGGCAGCTGGGGGCAGGGAGCTGGAAACCTCTGCTCCCTGAATCCCAGTGCTGCAGAGGGTTTGTTAACCCCAGCTTCTTGTGGCTTTTGTTCCTTTACCTGCAAAATGGGGTTAACTGCTGGAATGTGTGAGGCTGGAATGTTGAGGCATTTCAGGTTGTGGTCAGACCAGGTGTCTGTCTGTGATGGAAACTCCTTTTGTTCCACCTGAGAGAGGGAAAATGGCTTCCATATTGTTTTGCTGTGTTTAGCAAACAGATCTGCCTTTAAACCCCCTGTGTGTGATCCAGCCCTGCTCCTGGGCACTGCTTGGGATGGTTAATCCCTGTCTGGGAGCTTCCATCAAAGGCTTCACCTCGGGAATGGCAGGGATGGGCATGAAGGTGGAGCACAGATAGGTTTGATGTGAAACACAGCCGGTGGGCATCCCAAAAGCACCGTTTGGGTGTGTGTGACACACTCCTGTGTCACAGGAGTTCAGATCAGGAAGGGAGGGTAGTTTGTGGTGCTCATCCCTGACAATGTCCGTGTGGAGGTGGTGGTGGTGGATATCCTGGTGTCCTGCTTGCTAACAAAAACATTGCATCAGTGCTGCTGCCAAGTCAGCAGTGCGTCTGAAAGCCCTGGTATCGATTCAAATCAAACCTTGGCCAGCCAGGCTGCAATCAAACAGCTTTTTCCAGTATATCCTTCTCTTTTTATGTCTTGAAAGTCAGTAGAGCTCATCTTTGCTTTGGGTGCAGGGTCTGGGGGCTGTTTGTGACTTGTGTGTTTTTGTGGGGACAGGAAGGTTTTGGCTGTTGAATCTGGACTGAAGAATAACTTCGTTTATTGCAAAAATAAAATTGTTATCCCCTCCCCCCAACTCCTCCTTTGCCACTGCGGGGGGCTGGACATGAGCCAGGTCTGCCTAGGTGGGCAAGAGGCCGATGGCCTCTGGCTGGTCCCAGGATGTGGCACCTGGGGACACAGTTTAGTGGTGACATGGTAATGCTGAGGGAACAAAGGACTTGGCGATCATGGGGTTTTTCCAGCCTTACCAATTCCATGATTCTGTGATGGATGTGTGAGTGCAGCCAAAGACCACGTCATGATGGAGAACCAGAGGTTGGAGCATGAGCACCCACAGCAGGAAAACCCTGACCTTGACCTGGCTGTGCTTGAGTTCATTTTCCTTAAAGTCCATCCTTCATTCCCACGGTGAAACAATAAAGCTGAGCTTTGCAGCAGTGTTGGACACCCGAATGCTGCCTGGTTGTCCCAGCAGAGATTGCCTAGGTTCTGTGGACACCACTGCAGTGAGGTGTGAATGCTGGTCATTCCCAGCCTCTGGAAATGCTGGTGGTTTCTGAAGGGAGTCGTATGTCCATCACTTGATGGATTTTTAGAAACAAGGCTTACACCCTTTGCTTTCCCTCTCACTGATTCCTGATCCTGCTGCCCCCCTCTGCCTGAATCAACAGGAGCAGGAAGGTCTCAAGGATCCTGCTGTTGTCGGATCCAGTAGGTTCAGGTGGGATACTGGGATAAATCCTTCCTTGTGAGGGTGGTGAGGCCCTGGCACGAGGTGCCCAGAGCAGCTGGGGCTGCCCCTGGATCCCTGCAAGTGTCCAAGACCAGGTTGGAGGGGCTTGGACCAGCCTGGGATAATGGAAGATGTCCCTGCCTGTGGAACAAGATGAGCTTTAAGGCCCCTGCCAACTCAAACCATTCCATGATTCCACAGTCCTCAGTTCCCCCAAGTTCCATAGACTGGAAAGGGACTGGGAGCATCCTCAGCAAAGGCAAGAGAGCTCAAAATCGCAGAGACAGAGGAGGAAGCGGCCGGACGCTCCCACCCCAAGCAGTGCAGGGGTAGGAAGTGCCATGTTCCTGCTCCCCGGGTGCCTGTGGAGCTGCAGGGGCTGTGGGACGTGGAAGAGCTCCGGGGCTCGCTTTTCCTGCGGGACACGTGGGGACCGCCGGGGCCAGTGCCCCGGGCAGCGGTGCTGGGAGACGCCCTCCCTCCTGCTGAGCACAGAGCAGACTTTAACGAAACAATCCCACAGGCCTCTAATGCAGCCCACCAGAAAATCGGGAATTAAGGCATCCAATATGTTTGGATGTTCTGTTAACAAACCCTTTCCTAATATATTTCCACGTTTTTCATTTGATTATTCTGCCCAGGCAGATGGAACTGGACATTGGGCTGGATGGAAATCCAGAACTTGCTGGAGTTGTGTTTTCAGGCTCATTTTTCAGAGGAGCAGAAGAGGGCTGGATTTAGGTCAGTGGCCGTGTTTTCCACACAGTTCCATTATAAATTCCCTTCATTTGTGCAGATGAACCAATTTCAGTGACTTTGGGAGGTCTCAGGTGTTGTAGAACTCAGGGAATGCTGTGACAGTCTCACATTTGGAGGCTGTCCTCCAAACAATTATCCACAGCTTTCCAAGAGCTTGTCTGGGAGCTCCTGTGCTCTCCTGATGAAGGGAGTGGTGACAGCAATTCCCGGGATCTCCCAGTGTGTGTTTGCTTGGCATTCCCGATCAGGAATTCTTGCCAATTAAGCATCCTGGGCAAGTTTGGATAAATTGTTTTATCCTGTAAAGTTCACCCTCCTACAGCAGATGTTACACCAGGAGGAGCAGCTGCCCTTTTCCTTGGAAAAACCTCAGTTTTCTACCTGAAAACCTTTTATTTGCTTGGTTAGGGGTTATTTTGGGTTTTGGGGCTCCCAAGGATTTCGGTTTGCAAATGGAACGGGATTTGTTTGCTGGGAAAAGCTGAGGTGAGGATAATTGGAATTCAGGGCTTGTTTGGGGCCAGCAGAGGGAGTGTGTGAGCCCAAAATCCTCCCCATTTCCTACAAAATTTAGGGGATTTCGGGAACACGGGAAAAAGAACAGCCGAATACTGCACCCGAGCAGCTCCTCTTGTGTTGCCAGGGCTTGGCACGGCAGATTTTGGCAGGTTTGAAACAAATCCAACTCTTTTAAGGGTAATAATATTGTCCAGAACCATGGAAATTCTCCAAATCCCGAATACATCCATTACAAGGGAAGGGTTGGTGGATGGTGGAGATTTTGGCTTTTTTTCATGGCATTCTGCAGAAATATTTAAGGATTGTCTTTTTTGGTGTGGAAAGGGAAATACAGAACTCACAGGAATTGTGTTTTCAGAGTTGTTTTTCATATGAGCAAAACCAGGCTGGATTTTGGGTCAGTTGAAGTGTTTTCTTCGTGCTTCCATTATAAATTTCCTACATATTTATTAATATGTATTAAGCTTTTATTAAGCTTTAGAACAATATATGAGGTTTTGTAATAATAATAATAACAATAACAATAATAATGATGATTTCCCTACATACACCTCAAGTGTGGTGTTGTTAAACTCTGCTGCTTCCCCTTTTCCTGTGAACCCCATACCAAAAAGTCCCTCAAACGCCAGCTCCCTGATTTGTATTCCACCAATAAATCCAGGATAACACCCACATTTTCATTCTGGTTTTCAGTGCATTAATTTTGTGGGAAAACAGATTCAGCAGGATTTATTTGTACGTTGCTGTGCTGTTTGTGCAATAAATCCTGCTGTGTAATGTCACATTGCTGCTTATTTTTTAACTGAAACCTTGGAAAAAAAGAGCATGAATCTGGAATAGTGGAGGGTCAGCTCTTCACTGAGCTGGGAAGAATTCCTGGGATCTTGGTATCTTTTTATTACAGAAATATCAACCAAAATTCAGCTGCAGTGATGCTGTTTCAGGACAATGGGCAGCACTAAAAATGATGTCATCTGGAATGTTTTCCCAAAGTCCCTGAACCCACTGTTCTAACAGGCAAAACCATCACAGGGAGGTTGTGCTGACAGAGAAATGTTGGAATTTTCAACCTGGCAGATGGAGTTTAGGAATCCTTTTTTTTCCTGGGTGACTTGTATGAAAGAAAAACAATTTCCTGTTGAAAAAAAAAAAAAAAAAAGCTGGGGGAGAGCTATTCTTTTGTTCTTTGAAGAACTCTTGGAACTGTTTGCAGGGATAAGGAGCATCTGTGCTGCCGGTATTCCCAAGGTCTCACTCTGCACAGACAGGTTACTGCTCATCTAACAGCTTCCCAGAGGCTTCATTTCCTTTTTTTTGGACTCAAATCTGCTTTTGTCCCCCATTGTTGAGCTTGCCCAGCAGCTGATTTCCAAAAGGATCAGTTCCAGCTGCTGCAGGTTTGGGAGGACTGGAAACATTGTTTTTATTTAATGGTGTTTATCGAGTCCTGAATCCCATGGTTCCCACGGACCCTGTACTACTGCTTTTATAAAATACTGTGTTTCTCCTTGGAAATAGTGCTGTATTTTCCTCTTTTCACCCCAGAAAAACTCTCAAGTCGTCTTTAAGGGCAAAACCAGGAGTAGGGAAAGCTGCAGGTGAAGTCCTTGATGGAACAGCTGGGGAGACAAGCACAAGAATACTAAAAATGTAGAAAGAGTCCTTCCTCTTTTTTTAAAGGAAAAAATGAACCATGTCTGTCTGATGGAAGAGGATTTTTATTTGAACTGGGGCAGAGAATCAGCCAGAAGTGTGACTGTCCCCAAAGTGTCCCTCTGGAGATGCTGGCACACAGAAGAAGTGATTCCAAAGTATGAGGAGGAGTCTGGAGCAGGTTGGAGACAGTTGCTGCCTTCCACCCCTAAATTACCACCAGGGCTCCTGAATCCCAGGTGCAATTAAATCCCTCTCTCCTGGCAGCCCAAGCCCTGAGCCAGCCGGGGCTGGGTCCTTTCACACACCTGGAATGTTTTGTTCCTGCCGCCGGTGTTTGGAGAGAGCATTTCTTGTGGCCTGTGAAAATTGAGCATTCCCTGTGTGTGATGTGCTCTGACTCAGGACTGGTACTCAGCCTTTCATTGCCTTTCAACAGCTTTCCCTTGGAGGCTTTTTTCCATAAAATCCATAAAAAGAAGGGGAAAAAAGCCGGGTCGAAAACCCTGCGGGTTCAAGCACTTCCTAAAGCAGCTGGAATTTGTGGAGAAGAGGAGGCAGCTTGGGATGGGAGCCACCAGTGCCACCCGTGCCAGAGCTTTGGGGTCTGTGGGACTGGGAAAGGGGCCTTCAGGTAGAAAAACCTCCTTGGATCAAGAGGGGATTTGCAGGAGCAGGTTTTGAGCAGTGCTTCAACCCAGTGGGGTTATTTTTGCCTGCATTTAATATTCCTCAGCTGTTTGTTCCAGATAATTACTTTAGGAATAAATAGCAGGTTCTTAACTAATTTCATGAGGGGAGAGAGGGAAAATTGAAGTGCTCTGAAAGGAGGAAAAGGATTAGGATATGTTTTGCCAGCTGGCAGAGATGCAGCTTGTAGGAAAGGGCAGGCAGATTCCATCGGCGCCGGCAGAGCTCTGCTCCCGCTGCCCTTCCAGTGCTTCCCTTTGGATTGCTGAAAGCAGCTGTAATTCCTCCTTGCTCTCGCTCCAGGCTGATTCCTGAACTCCCTAAAAACTTCCTATAAAGAAATATAAGTAATATAATAATATAAAGGAATATAAAGGCATTTCTCTGGGGCCAGGAGGGCTCTGGGGTGCAGAATACTGTAGAATGTTTGGGGATTGTGTCGGTGTTTTCAGGGATCATTGCGATCCTGGAGGTAATTGGATTGCAGCTACTTTGGGATGAGACATCACTATTTAAATCTCTTGGTTGCAGCTTTTTGAGTGCTCAGAGATTTGTTTTAGCCCAGGTACAAAGTGGAGCCCAGCACAGTGCAAGCAGAGAGCACCTGGAGAGCAAGGAAAGGGGAGAAAGCACCTCTTGCATCAGCCCACAATGCAGGAACACTCAATTCTGCTCCTGGATAACCAGTAAAAGCCCAGGTGTGGGATACTCCTCCCATGGATCTGCTGAATAACAGGCAGCAGGAGCTGCTGGGATGCTTTAGCTCTTTCTTGCCAACTGCCTGGGTTCTTTTTCCTTTTTCTGTATTGGAGCAGGCTTTTGGGACAGGGCTTTGCTTTGCATTCCAGGGCTGGTTATTCCCAGCCTGCTGTTCCAAACAAAATCCACATCCGTGGCAGGTCAAGCTTGGAGGGTTATTTTGACAGCAAGCTGCCTTTTGGGAGCTGAGTTTATTGCTGGCCTTGTTTTCCTTTCGAAAAGGAACATGGCGTGGGTGTCAAAACTCTGAGGATGGTTATTCCTTATGCTCAAATGTTTAGGAAACAAGGATTTACCAAAGGAGATATTTTGGAATATCTATAATATCAAGTGGCTTGGGAAGAGCAGCTTTTGCTCCACTGAGCAAAACTCCATCCTCAGATATGCTATTTGAGGCTCCTCCCACTGTTTTAAAATCGGCCTTAAAGATGATTTTTGTTGTTTTGTGCCTGGGATCAGCCTGCTGTGTTAGGTTACTCCCGAGCCTGCTCCAGAGGATCCAAATTGGGATTTACTAGCTGGAAAACACCTCTTTCTAATGGGTGTGCAGTCCTGCACTTTCCATTACTTCCTCTAGCAGGATTTGGACATTATTTAGAACACAAATAAAGGACAAATAAAGGTTATTAGGATCACTCAAGGTCCTGACAACCCCCCAGCCTATCTCCAGCCACAGGGTCCAGCTGTCACTGGGCCAAAGGCAAATCTTCCTGCTCGGATTCTGGCACAGCTTGGGGGGGTGAAACCTCGGCCTCCTGGGGAGCTGCTACGTGTTCCCAGGCTGGGAGGGAGGAACAGACCCTCCTGCCCTTCTGTATCTTGAGCAGGAGTCCAGCCCCATCCCAGACTGGAGCACAGCCCTATCCTTAACAGGAGCACAGCCCCATCCCAGACTGGAGCACAGCCCTATCCTTAACAGGAGCACAGCCCCATGCCAGACTGGAGCACAGCCCCATTCCTGACTGGAGCACAGCCCCATCCCAGACTGGAGCACAGCCCTATCCTTAACAGGAGCACAGCCCCATTCCTGACTGGAGCACAGCCCCATTCCTGACTGGAGCACAGCCCCATCCCTGACTGGAGCACGGCCCCATCCCTGACTGGAGCACAGCCCCATCCCTAGCTGGAGCACGGCCCCATCCCTAGCTGGAGCACAGCCCCATCCCTAGCTGGAGCACCAGCAGCGCTGGCTCCATGCTGTGTCAGGATGGAAAGCGGCACAGGCACTTCCCAGCCATGGATCCCTTTGCTTGGAAAAGGCCCAACCATACATTATTTCATTTTTTTTTAGCACAACTCCACTTTTCCTTTCCCCCCCTCACTTTCCATCCCTCAGCCCCTGGGAATTTATGCCTGTTCTGCTGCGTAAGGCGGGTTCCTGGCAGCAGCAGCAGCACCCGTGTCACAGCGTTTGGATTTCACCTCCCCTGTCACAACATTGACTCCAGCAGGGATTTCTGACACAGGAAACGTGCGGAGCATCTGCTGGGATACGAGCTGTGTGCTGGGTTCTGCCGTGGTTCCTCCCAGAGATTGACAGCCCTGTGGATTTTCCAAAGCTGCTTCATCAGGAAGCCTGACAGCAGTGGGGACTGATGCTGTCGCCTGTCGTTTTCCTAGGCATGAATTGGTTGCCATGGAAAAGCTTTCCCGCTTGGGTCTCTGCCACCTGCCATTCCCATGGCATGGGAAAACCCTGGATTAATAACAGCAGCTGAGGTTATTCCTGATAAATAAACCACATTTATAAATCAGGTCAATGACCCAAGTTGATGTGGTTTAATGGGGTTTGTTTATCAGGGTATTTCTGTATCAGGATATTTCTATATCAAGATATTTCTGTATCAGGATATTTATCCTGCTAAGTAACCCATGTTAAACCATGACATCAATAACTTAAATTCCTTCCAGCCGTATTTTCTGGACTAATTAGAGCTTGGAAAAAATAATTATAATATTCTTATATTAGAGGATGTTAGGGAAAAGCTGTGTCTTGTCTTCCCTCTTGAGGAGCTGGTTTGCTTCCTGGCTTGCTGCAGGTTGGATTTATCCTTTAGACTGTGTGGATCTGCCTGCAGTAATCCTGGTCAGTTCAGAACTGGGGGAATGGCTGGGCAGCCTCTGCTTTGTGGACTTGGGAGGAACTCAAGCTGAGTCCTGCAAGAACAGGGAGCTCGGCCTGGTTTGTGTCCTTTCCTCATGCTAGGAAAGGATAAAAAGGGAATTTCTGGAAAAGAAAGCCCCATGTCATCCCTGGGAGCTGTTACTGTGGTTTGGGCTGTTGATCCAGGAGCACTCAGGGAGCAGCTTGGTCTCTACTCAGCCACTTGGAAGGGAAAAGTGCTGCTGCTGCCCTCAAGACAGGCTGGCTGCTTCCTGGGAAATGGACTCCAGAGGTTTGTCTTGCAGTGACAGGCGTGGATGTAACCTCACACGGTGCCAGCTGCCCAAACTGGACACAGCCCCTCGTTAAGGCGGATTTATTTCATATGTTTCTGTCATCGAGGTGTCACCTTACACTCGGGATGTTGGGAATAGCTGGAGATACAACCTCTGATATCCCAGCCTTCCATCAGCAGTAAATCCTGGGGGAATTTGCTTTCCACACCTCCTGCCAGCCAGGGCTGTGTGCAGATATTTCACAAATAAAAGGAAAAGGGGGGTGAAAACGAGGCAGGGAATTTTTCCCCCACAAGGAGTTGTTTGGGGTAAAACAGCGTTGCTGGCAGAACAGGTTCCACAGGGTGGAGGGACTGCAAATGTCGCTGCGATCCTGTCTCATCTCGGGTGAGCTTCCGCAGGGATCCGTTCCCCATCCCAGCTGGGCCCCACGATGCAGGGCAGGGCAGGGCGATGTCTCCTGTGCCCAGCAAGGGAGCAGCAGCTCCAGGGCTTTGGCTTTGGCTCTCTGCTTCCCACTGGAGGCAGCAGCAGGGTGGTGAGGGATGGAGTGACCTGGGAAAAGCCGTTCCTAAACCACTCTCAGGTGCTGCAAAACGCACGTCCTGCACTCAGGGATAGCTGTGCCTGAGCCCTGTGGTGTGACACACACCTGTCCTGATCCTCCCTGTGACCTCCCTTTGTCCCTTTTCCCAGCTGTGACGTGGGATGCCATGGCCAGCTCGTCAGACAGTGATGATGATGGGTTCATGGCCGTGGATCCAGAGGACGCCGTGGTGGAAGGGACGATGGACCAGGAGGATGAGCCCCACGCTGAGCTGGAGGTGGAGGAGCCCAGGCCCAGCTCCAGATCGATGCTGGAGCTGCCAGAAGAGGTTTTGGAATACATCCTGTCCTTCCTTTCTCCCTACCAGGAGCACAAAACTGCCGCCCTTGTCTGCAAACAGTGGTATCGACTGATCAAAGGTACAAGTGATGGCAGTGCATTTCTTTACCTGTGGGAATTGGAACCTAGCTCTCTTTTACCTTTGCCTCTTGTTTTCCCCTCAAACTCTGAAATCTCAGTTCTGGGAAATCCTAGGTAAATCCTAGCAGCCATGGGATCACTGGCTTTGCTCAAAGTGGGCCTGTAGCTGTGCAGAATTGAACCCCTCAGCCTCTCTCAGGGTAGAAAATCCAGAGAGGCCGTGAATTCCCATCCTGGAAGTGACCGAGGCCAGACTGGACAGGGCTTGGGGTGACCTGGGATATAATGGAAGGTCCCACCCTTGACAGGGGTTGGAGCTGGGTGAGCTTTGAGGTCCCTTCCAGCCCAAAGTGAAACAAAGCCCAAGCCCTAGGACAGAGCAGCTCCTTTGCTGCCTTTGGATGCTCCCAGTGCTGTAGTGGTGACCTCATATTGCAGCCTCTTCCCCAGAGCCCCTGCCAGTGTCCCACGGCTGATGGGGCTTTAATTGTTTGCATCTTGCTCAGTAATTAACATTCCCAAAGCTGCTGCTTTCAGCTGGAAACAACCCTGGCTCTGGTTCTTACAGCTCTGCCTGAGATAAGTGGAATATAAAATCTGCAAGAGTAGAGATGTGCATATTCCAGCTTCCTGGAAGAGTAGCCCAGAGACACAGATCCTTCCTTTGTCTCTGCACAGCATTTATTCCAGAGCCTCGTGGGGGTATTTTAATGCTGGAGGAGTATGATACAGCAAATAAGGAGGGAAAATTTGGGCAAGGATACAAGCAGAACTTCTGCTTCATTTTATTTTAGTACACTGGGTGATTTCTGGTACGATGCTGTTGGGTGCACACTTTAATCAAGAGCTTCATTTAAAAAACAAGGAGTTTCAGAGGAGAGCAGTTAAATCCTAGGAAATGGGACACATTGCTGCACAAGGGGAATGTGTTCCTTCTGAAAACAGGAGCAGGTGTCAGGTGAGGAATGCCCTTGGTAGTTTGTGGGGTGATGACTCATTTATGGTCTTCATCTGAAAGCATTGCTCAGATTCCAGGCATTTCCCACTTTGCCCAGAGCTCAGCAGGCTGGAGGTTAAAAGAAACACAGCTACCCCAGCAGAGACGGGGCCCAAAATTACTCTCTTTGTGCATCATTTTGGGGCAGCAGCTGCCCAAAACCCTGAGGAAGGGCCTTTTCCAAGTGCTGCAGCCCCGAGGGGCTGCTTGGCTGTTTCCTGGAGTGGCCTGCAAGGGATGCAGCTGGGATGGACAAACACCTGGGATTCACCCCAGAGGGATTTGGGAAACATCCCTGGAGCCAAGGGATGAGTAGCCCAAGGCACAGCATGGCTTTGGTCTGTGTCACCTCTCAAGGGACAAGTGGTGCTGGGCGGCTGGGCCTTTCTGGGGCAATTCCTGCCAAAAAAAAGGTCTGGAATCACCACCTGCAAGCTGTGCCCAGAGAGGTCACTCAAGGTAAACAATTGATTCGTGTTCTCCTGGTTAATTTTTCCTGTTTGCCAGGATACATCTGCTACACAGTCCTGGAGCTCACACTCCCTTTCCCGTGTGACTCTCAGGGATCAGCTCCTTGAGGACCCCAGGCTTTATTTTTTTATTTAAAAAAACCCTTCCTGTTTTATATCCTGGAGTGGGATTTCTTGCTGGAGGTGTTCCTGGCACAGGGCTTGGGGAAAAACTCTTGGCAGGTTGTGGCCAGCACAGGTGCCACCAAGTGTCTGCTGGGCTAATGCTGCTGCCAGAAACCTTCTCCAGACCCTTTTGTCTCCTCAGGGAGCAACCTCTGCCTCCTCCCAGCACCCTCACACAGAATCAATGGCAACCTTGGAGCATTCCTGCTGATTTTTATCACTGATATCTCCAACTTTCTTCAGATCCCTGGCCAGCAGCTGCGTTCACACTCTTAAAAATTGATCATTGCACTGAGGTTCCTTGAGGGAAGGGAAGCTGCCCCTCAGGGTGTGATGAGAGAACAAGGGTGCAGCAGAGAGGGCTGAACACAAGCTCTCCAAAGCATCCTAATGTTTCCTTCCTTTCCCAAGGGTTCTGCTTCCTGAGCCGGAGCTACCGGCGACGTCGTGACCCAGCCCAGTGTGTGCTGCTGATTTCCACATTTGCAGAATTCCCTTGTCTTTATTCTCTTTAACCCCCCGCATTCCCAGGGTGTTTCTAACCCAAACACAGGGCGTTTGGAGCTGCTGCCACTGTGCAGGCACAGTTTGTTCCCAGGTTTGCTGACTGTGTTGTTCCCTCCCCAGGTGTGGCCCATCAGTGCTACCACGGCTTTATCAAGGCAGTGCAGGAAGGGAACATCCAGTGGGAGAGCCGCACTTACCCCTACCCTGGCACCCCCATCACCCAGCGCTTCTCACACAGTGAGTATCCCCTGGAGTCCTGGTGGGAGCTGTCTTTTTGGGGCCTGGCAGTGCCATTCCCTGCAGTTCCGATGGGAGCTGCCTTTTTGGGGCCTGGCAGTGCCATTCCCTGCAGTTCCGATGGGAGCTGCCTTTTTGGGGCCTGGCAGTGCCATTCCCTGCAGTTCCGATGGGAGCTGCCTTTTTGGGGCCTGGCAGTGCCATCCCCTGCAGTTCCGATGGGAGCTGCCTTTTTGGGGCCTGGCAGTGCCGTCCTCTAGAGTCCTGGTGGGAGCTGCCTCCGTCAGAGGCTGGCAGCGCTACCCGTGCCGGTTGCCGCCAGTGTTGAACCCACAGCTGTGCCAACACTCAGCACAAGAGCAGGGATTTGGGAACTGCTGGTCATAGTGGGCTCATTGATCGTAGGAAATGCTGATGGAGTGGAAGTGAGGTGGGATTGTGGCTTTCTGGTTGTACAGGGATCTTTCTGCAGCTGTCCAGGTTGAAAAACTCTCCCAGATCACGGAGTCAACCCTTGACCAAAACATGTCCCCAGATGCCACATCCACACGCCTTGGGACACTTCCAGGGAGCCCTGTCTGTGCCAGTGCCTGGCCACTCATTCCATGAAGCACTTTTCACAATATCCAACCTAAATCTCCCCTGGCACGGCTTGAGGCCATTTCCCCTTGTCCTGTCCCTGTTCCCTGGCAGCACAGCCCGACCCCCCTGGCTGTCCCCTCCTGTCAGGGAGTTGTGCAGAGCCACAAGATCCCCCCCGAGCCTCCTTTTCTCCAGGCTGAGCTCCTTTTCCAGCTCCCTCAGTTGCTCCTGGTGCTCCAGCCCCTTCCCAGCTCCGTTCCTATCTCTGGACATGCTCCAGCCCCTCAGTGTCCTTCTAGTCCTGAGGGACCCAGAGCTGCCCCCAGGATTTGGGCCTGAGCTTTGCATCCTCAGCAAGCCCTTCCTCATCCCCTGGGGTGGAGTCATTCCCATCAAAGCCAGTGAGTTTTGGGAAGTGCAGCACTCAGGGATGTGCACCAGCTATTCACACGGTCCCTCTACATCTGTGAGGAAAATTGGGAATTCTCCAGTGTGCTGGGTTCAAATCGAGCAAAGCTGCAGGTGGTTTTGCTGACAGAAGGGAGCGATTTAGCGCTACTCAGTGTTTGGGTGAATTCTTCCTCTGCTTCCAAGATTCTGGAAGAGAACAGAAAGGGAAAAGATACCTAAACACAGTGCCTTTGAGGGAAAGATACTGAAATAAATCCTGTTCTTTGGAGTGCAGTAGCATTGAGCTGCCTCAGCTCCAACAAAAAAAACATGACAAAAATTCCATCCTGTGACTCCAGCACGGGGTCTGAGCCCTCTGGGGGACAGCTCTTGCAGGAAGCAAACTGCATTTTTCTAAGGGAAGATAAACACTGTGCAAGCCCTGCCATTCCAAGAGCAGCAGGCATCACATTTTCATCTTCCTAAGCAATAATTTATGAGGCAGCCGCTGAGCTGCCTCCTGTCAGGACAAGTCCAGGAGACGCTGTGAGGAGCTCTGGTGAAGTCATTGTGCTCTGCCGAGATATCCTCGGCTTCCTGAAGGATGAAAAGGCTCTGCAGTTCACAGCTCATTTTTAGCAACGTTAGTGAAGTGCTTATTAACGACTTCACATTTGCATGTATTTCCCTTCAATTTTAGCAGTGTTTTTGCGACTGCTGAGCGCTCAGACCAGTTAGAAATTCCCTGGGAAAAGCTCAGAGTTGCCCCAAAGAGCGCTGTATGCTCTTTCCTTTATCCTGCTGCCTGCCACGGGCTTCCTGGCTCCAAAGTGAGTTGTCTCCCTAAATCCACTGCCCTCGGAGCGTGTAATCCGTATTAGCCTCGCTTGGTGACAGTGCCCCGGCTCTGCCCGGCCCCGCTGGCCACGGCAGCGTTATTAATGCACTTTGTGGGCACAAAGCTAATCTGGATTAACTTGTTTGCTGACTTAAACGGATTGGTTTGTGAGCAGCTGCCCAGATCTGCAGCCTCTGCTTTCCCTGCAGCAACACTCTTTACCTGCGGGCGAAATTCCAGCGTTAAAGCAAAGCTGAAGCTGCAAATCGTCAATTCCAGAAAGTCAAAGTGAATCTCTGAACCGTCATCTAAAATCCCAAGGGATGACGGTGAACTGAGGTGGAGGGAGCAGTGGGGAGGAATGCAGGCAGGACTCACAAAGCCCTTTTTGAGGGATGAGTGGTTTGCCAGTTTTTGTGGGAAGACGTCACCGCCCAGGCACGAGTCAGTGCTGCCATCAAAGCTCTGTCTGGGGCTTGCTCTCTCTTCCAAGAATTATTAGAACTATCCCAGAAGTGCTCACAGGGAGCACAAACGGACAAGGAGGGGAATTTTAAGCAGTTGGAGGTCAACCTATCTGCTCTCAGTCCTGAAGGGAGGAATGGCAAAAGTGCTTCATAAGGAATAATGAATGGAAGGCACTGCCATGGGGAGGGAGTGCCTGGCAGGGATCACAGCTGAGAACAAACTATGGGTGAGCTGTCGCTTTTCCAGAGGATTTAACTGAAGCTGCAGAACTGCATGACATGAAATTTCAGTAATGCTGGGTGTTTAGGGACAGAAATCCTCCCTATTTGGGAGTTTTTGGGTGATGTTTGCAGGAGTCACCGAGTTGTTTTATGTATGAACCTGCGAGGTCATAGCAGGGCAATGAGTCACAGGGTGAAATCACTGCCCGAAGTCGGAAAACGATGTCAGGAGGCTCAGGAATGCAGAAACGGAAAAGCAGCAAAGGAATGCCGACTGTTGTGCCAGGGATATTGATCCATTGCTGGAGGAGTGACTAATTTTAAGCATTGATTTATTGTTTTTGTTTCCACGGAGCCTGGGGTTGGTGGCACCACCAGAGTGAGTAATTACAGCAATTTGTGGGTTTGACAAATCCGTTGGGAGCGGTGAGAGCTGGAATGTTTGTTTTACAGGATGGGCTGCCCCTGGAGCAGAGCTGCAGCTCCTCCCAGCACCCAGCCTTGCTCAATATCCCCGGATTTTTGGCTGCACCCAGGCCCTGCACTGCAAGGAGCAGGACAATGGCATTTTAGGGAGTGAGGAGATCGAGGTGGAGATGGAGGTAGATGGGAGAGATTGGAGAACTAGGGGCATTCAGTTGGAGAAGAAAAGCTCCAGGGAGACCTCAGAGCCCGTTCCAGTGCCTGAAGGGGGACCAGGAGAGCTGGAGAGGGACTTGGGACAAGGGATGGAGGGACAGGACACGGAATGGCTTTCCACTGCCAGAGGGCAGGGTTAGATGGGATATTGGGAAGAAATTGTTCCTGGGAGGGTGGGCAGGCCTGGCACAGGGTGCCCAGAGCAGCTGTGGCTGCCCCTGGATCCCTGGAAATGTCCAAGGCCAACACCAAGGGCTGGTACCCTCCAACCCAAGGACTGTGTGGGAATGGGATTTACAGCCCAGTTGGCTCCTTCCCTTCTCTCCAGTGGGAAACACAACCCTTGAACTTGGATGGGTTAATTTATTTCATCTTCTCCGAGTTTCAGAAGTTAAGTTCTTCAGCTATGGTGAAGGGAATCGCTTCCCATTTGGTTTTCCCTTCCCGGTCATCTCTGCTTTGGGTATCAGCTGCTCTGGGTGAAAATCTCTGATGATTCTTTACTCAGGACAGGGAGTCAGGAGTGTGCTCAGAACCAGCTGCCTCTGCTCTCTCTGAGCATCAGTGTCTTCAAACATCAGAATTATTGATTAATTTCCAAAGATAAGCCACTTCTGCAGTGCTGAAACTCTGGAGGTCACTGTATTTTGCTGGGACGTAAAAAAACCCAACTAAATCCATTCAGTGTTTTCCACCCAAAAAAGCCCTAAAACCATCAGAGACATGCACAATTTCCCCCAGGTTTATTCTACACCTGATAGAAACCATATATAAACATATCATGGAATCACAGAATATCCTGAGCTGAATCCACATGGATCATCCAAGTCCAGCTCCTGGCCCTGCACAGAACAGCCCCAACAATCCCACTCTGGGATTCCTACAGGCTGGAATAAGCTGCAGTTTTCATTGTGCTTGCTTTTTCCTATTCTCTATTTTTTTTTCCCTCAAGCTGCTCTGCCTTCCTTATCTTCAGCAGCTTAAAATTACTCTAAAAAAAACGTAGGAAAGCACAACCTCAGTGATTTTGCTGTGGGCTTATTCCACATGTAATTTTACAGGAATTCTGCCCAGCCTCCAAGGCAGACAAGGTGAGCGAGCCCTCCCTGCTCCATCTTTCAGTTCCCTCTTGACAGAGGTACCTGGATGCTGCAGACAGTCCTTGCCAAAGGCAGACACTTTCATGGATTTAGTTTTGCTGAGGAGCTTGTTTTGGGGCCAAAAGCTCTTGATTTCTGTGGGTATCTTGAGGGATTGTCAAACGTGGTGTTCCCTCCTTGTTCCCTGTCTTGCTGCCTCATCCTTTCCCACAGGGAGCAGAGGGAATTGCTGTGGATGACCCTGTGTTTTAGTGAGGTTTTTTAAATGAGATGAGGTGAAACACTGAAAAGAGAACAAATCCCCAGCCCTGGATGCACAGAGCAGGGTCTCTGAGTTGTATGAACTGGCTCAGGGAAGGTCAGTGAGCTGAGTGCCTTAATCACAGCTAAGCTAATTAATTATGGGCTTCTAAGGCAGTTTTCTCTGCACTTTGAGGAGCAGCTCTGCCTGAGGGGATAATCTTCTTGGGAAGGCTCTAGCTGGAGCTTCACCCTGCTCAGGGATACCCTGTGGTTCCAGGGAGCTGGGGCAGCATGGCTGCTTTTCTCCAGGGAGGAAAGGGCCTGATCGGGGTGTGGGGCACAGAGCAGTGACAGGAGCTGTGTGGGGCACACAGGGCAGTGACAGGAGCTGTGTGGGGCACACAGGGCAGTGACAGGAGCTGTGTGGGGCACAGAGCAGTGACAGGAGCTGTGTGGGGCACACAGAGCAGTGACAGGAGCTGTGTGGGGTACACAGAGCAGTGACAGGAGCTGTGTGGGGCACACAGGGCAGTGACAGGAGCTGTGTGTGGCACACAGGGCAGTGACAGGAGCTGTGTGGGGCACACAGGGCAGTGACAGGAGCTGTGTGGGGCACACAGGGCAGTGACAGGAGCTGTGTTCTGTTGCAGGTGCGTGTTACTACGACGCCAACCAGTCGATGTACGTGTTCGGGGGCTGCACCCAGAGTAGCTGCAACGCCGCCTTCAATGACCTCTGGAGACTCGACCTCAACAGCAAGGAGTGGATCCGGCCCCTGGCCTCAGGTGAGCTCCCCTCATGCCTCATCCCTCCTCCCCAGGCTCGGGTTCGGTGTTCCCACGTGTGCCTGGGCGTTATCCCACCAGTATTAGGCTGTGTCCTGGAGAAATGTGTGGTTTGTGGCAGAATCTGAGAGTTGGGATTGTTCAGCCTGGGGAAGGCTGAGTTGGGATTGTTCACGCTGGAATAGGCTGAGAAAGATGTGAAAATTGTTCAGCCTGGAGAAGGCTGACAAATTGGGATTGTTCAGGCTGGAGAACAGAAGGCTCCATGGAGACCTCACTGGGTGTGTTTAAGGTCCCATTCTGTGATGCCATGGTGAGGATCATTGTACCAAAGCTGAGATTTTCTTCACTCGTTCCAGTGGCTCCTACTCCAGGTATTTTGGGGAGTGGAGTAGACAAGCCCATGCAGGTGGGAGAGCGTGGGAAAACAGGTTCATTCCTGCTGTCCAGGCACCCTCAGCTGGGTAGGAAGACACCACAGATTATTTCCCACACTGGTTTTTGTGCTGGAAATGTCACCCACAACCAGTTCGGGTTTTTTCCTTTTAATTTCTGAATTCCACTAAAATAACTTTGAGGAAAGCAGAAGAATTGGGGGAAGCTCTTGAGACAGGGGAGAGAAGTCGGTGTTCAAGAAGCTGTTTTGGCAGGAGGAGGAAGGAGAAAAGGAGCTCAGCATCCACCATCACTCTTTGTTGGGCTCAGAATTCCCTGTCCTGTGCTTTAAGTATTGTGGACTGCTCAGATCCTGTTTGAAGTATTTTCTTGTCTGGCACTTGAAGTCCTCCAAAATACAGGGAATAAGGAGATGGATATAGAGGGAGATGGGAAAGCTGGGGGTGTTCACCTGGAGAAGAGGAGGATTCCAGTGCCTGAAGGGGCTCCAGGAGAGCTGGAGAGGGACTGGAGACAAGTCCCAAATGCTGGTGTCACCTGGTAATTTCCAGCTGTGAACACCTCGCTTGGTGCTTGGATCTCCACTCACACTTCCCTTGTGTTCTGATTTTTGTGTCACAGCCCCCTTGTGGCTCCCACAGGGCAGAATTCAGGAGTTGTGGATTTAAACGGGGGAAAACAAACGCACCCCTCCCGATGGGCTCCTGCCGTCTGTCCTGCCATGCTGGGGCTGCAGAGGGGGGTGTGAACAGGCTCCTGGGCTCTGCAGAGCCCTGCTGTGCCCCAGGCCATGGATCCCTGCAGCCCGGGGAGCTCTTCCCTCGCTGAACAGCTTGGAGCCAGCCCCGGGCTTCCAGGGAGCCACATCCCAGCGCTCCCAAAGAACGGGGCCTGTGGGAATGCATGGCGGGGCGAGGTCCCACGGGAAGATCCCCCGAGGAGATGTTCCTGCATGCTGTCATGGGCCAGATGGGATCGCAACTGAAACTGAGGCCGAGAGCAGGCAGCGCTCCGGTTCCTGCTTTTCCAAAGGGATGAGTCACCCCTGGTGGGATCCACACAGCTCCTGCTCTCCCTTTGGGTGCTCTGAACGTGGAGGTTGGCACCGCCCTGGCACCGCCCGCCTGGGAAAGGAGAGTGGCTGCAGGGGACAGGAGCTGGGAGCTTTGAAATCCTGGGATGTAAATAAGGCAGGAGAGGGTTTTTTAAAAGAAAAACCAAAGAGGTGACATTGATTGATTACCACTCGTTGTGTGTGCAGGCTAATTGCTGTGGAGGAGTTCCCACACCTGCCCCGCAGACTCCAGAGCTCTGGAATATGACCCTGGCTCTTTCTCGAGCCCAGCTCTTGCTCGGAGAGGTTCCCTCACACTCCATGTGTGCCCTCGTTAAGCATCTTCTCTAAGGAGCCCTGGGCAGTGAATGGGAACACAATGTCTTGGACATAACTTCATCCCTTTCTGAGAGGCTTTTCCAGGAGAAAACACCCTTTTGTTGTTGTTGTTGTTGCTGTTTGTTCCTACCTGTTTTCATCCAGGTTTTCTGGCTCCCAGGCATGAGATGACATCAGAGCTGGATAATTCCCCTCTAGCCTGAGCTGCTTCATCTGGGAGTAAATATTTAGCCTTCAAAGAAATAATTGGCCTGGGTTTCTTTTGTCTCAGAGACGGAGGAGGGAGATAATTACTTCAAAAAACCCTAATTTTTGAGGTTTCTAAGTATTTTTTTGCTTAGATCTGAAACAATGTCTTTGACATGTGACTGATAGGGCTGGAGCAGCACAAGAGAGTTGTTGCCTGGCTCTTCTGGAGAGCTTTTGGTGGGGTTAGAAGCTCTGAGAAGGAGGGTGGCAGGCAGCAGGATCTCTGTTTTTGGAAGGTGCCTCCCAGCCCTTCTCCCTCAAGCTCTTCTGGCCATTGTGGAGCTGGTCCCACCCCTTCCCATCCCACGCAGGATCTGCTGGAGCAGGAGCAGGATAATTACCAGCCCCATGTGTGGGACGCTGCAGTGCTGTCCCAGGGTAGGTGGTCCCTGGCAGGCAGAGGCCTTTTCCATGTGTTGGGGATGCTTTCCTTGCCCTCACTTGCACAATTAACCTGGGCACTTGGAATTTGAGCCCATCTATGCTCAGGGCATCCTGATGGAGGACTGGGGGTGGTTTATGCTGGAATCTGTTTATCCAGCTGGAGGCCAGGGTGAGGCCCCACTCCTGTGAGTCCAGCTGGAGCACACTGGTTTCAGTGATGAGAGTCCCTGCTGCTCCCCAAAAATGGCCTGAACTGCCAGGAAAGAAACCAAACCCCATTTGAAACAGAGAGTCCCAGGACTTTCAGTACCTGGAGGGCCTCCAAGAATGCTGGAGATGGACTTTGGCCAAGGGCCTGGAATGCCAGAGGGCAGGGTCAGACGGGATATTAGGAAGAAATTGTTCCCTGTGAGGGGGATGAGGCCCTGGCACAGGTTGGAAGTGTCCAAGGCCATGATAGACAGGGCTTGGAGCAGCCTGAGACAGTGGAAGGTGTCCCTGCCCATGGCAGGGCTGGGACTGGATGGGCTTTAAGGTCCCTTCCAGCCTAAACCATTCCATAATTCCATGACTTCATGCAACGGGAGCTGCAGGGGGTTGTGCTGAGACCTTTGCTGATGCCTGGACTTGGCTGAGCTGGGATTCATCCCTGGATCTGCTGCCCTGCTGGCAGGGAAGGTTTGTCCTGTTTCCATGCAGGCCTGTGAAACTCCTGGTGAGCTCCCACACATCCCTGTGCAAGGGAAGCTGCTGGAGACTCCCAGAGAAGCCCCAGGTGCTTTGGCACCATCTGAGCCTCCTGTCCACACGTCCTGCAGGGATAACTCACAGGCAGAATCGGGACCATGTCCCCAGGCAGTCTCCTGCTGCCCTGCCTGGGCTGTTTCAGGCTGTGTCTCTCTGCAGGCTCATTCCTCACTGGGCTCCTTGGTTTCAGTTCCTCAGAGTCCTGCACTTGGCCTCTCTCAACCAGAACCAGAAAATGCCTTTTTGAATTAGGGAGAGAAAGACCAGGAGCTTTTCTTTCCTGGGGGTTCATGGCACAGAGGTGGAAAGCTTTTCCCTTTAAAACTGAGCCTGTCGTGTTTATAAATATAGTCAGCAATGGTGCTGGAAAGGCTAGAGCTTTGCAGGGAAAGGCATTCCTGCTGAACTCTTGTAGGATCTGCACATCCTCCTCTTGGGTCTGTTTTATCATCCCCCTTCTGCTCCCACCTTCTTGCAGCTGCCTGGGAGGGCAGGAGGGCTGGGAAGGGCCCCGTCCCTCCCTGTCCCTGTGTGTTTTCCCACTGCCAGGCCGGGATATCCCTCTCTGATCCACCAGGAGTTCGGGAGCCCCGAGGCTTTGCTTTTCCTGTTGCTCCCCAGGGAGGAGACTCCTCGTGCTGCTGCCCTGGGCCACCCTTGCCCTGGCACGAGCACCTCCCCCGGACTTCTCTCCAGGTGTTTTCTGTCCCTGGGGAGATGGGAAAGCTTCTCATCTTTCTCGGGATTTCGGGATCAAACCAGGCTTGGAAGCAGAACTCCTCCATGTGATGCCCTGACCCTCTGTCCTCGCAGTGCCGTAGCTGATCCTCCCTCCTGCTCCAGCCTGCGAATGAGCAGTCCTCCACCCTGGGGTTTGTGCTTAAACCTCCTGGGTGGCCTTAGCAGGACGCAGTAAAACCCCTCTGCCAGCGGCCCCCTCCATGCCAGGAGTGGGAGGATCAGGTTTCCTTTTGTGATTGAGGGGAAGGTGCCTTTGATGGTGTTGTGTCAACAAAGGCGACAGCCCGAAGGAGGCAGGAGAGAGTCGGGAGAGACTCCTGCTGTCAGATGTGGTCCTGGCGCAGAAACCTCCCCGTCGCTCGCAGAGCAGAGAGGTTTGGCCTTGACAAAGCTGTGCAAAAGCCTTGCCCCGAGCTAAGAAGCCCAGCTATGTTTTCATCTCCCTCTTCTAGAAAAGAGTGGCAAGTTGTCAAAACAATTTTCCAAACAGTCGGTGGAGTTTCAGGGTGCTGGTCCCGCTGCAGAGTGAATTTCTCAGTTGGGATCTCCTCAGCTCTGGGAGCTTTGTGGAGCTGGAGGAGACACGGGGAAGGACTGAATGGGCTTCCTGAGGAGGGGAGGTGGTGCTGGATCCTGCGGGATCCCACAGGATCCCACAGCATCCAGCCCTGCACAGCCAGAGTAGCACCAGCATTCCCACTGGGACAGGAGCAGGGCTGTCCAAGGGCTTGGGGGAAATCTGAGGAGTAAACAGAGGTGTAGGAATAGTGGGAAGCTCCTCGTGTGTGGATTTAAACCCCCTGTGACTTCAGAATGTGCAACTCATTCAGTTCAGGGTTGTGTTTTGCATCAGCTGTGTCCAGTCCTGGGCCCCTCAACTCAGGAAGGACCTGGAGGGGCTGGAGCGTGTCCAGGGAAGGGAACAGAACTGGGAAAGGGCTGGAGCACCAGGAGCAGCTGAGGGAGCTGGGAAAGGGGCTCAGCCTGGAGAAAAGGAGGCTCAGGGGGGACCTTGTGGCTCTGCACAACTCCCTGACAGGAGGGGACAGCCAGGAGGGATTTGGGATCTTATAGCAGGGAAGAGAGACAGGAGGAGAGGAAACAACCTCAGGCTGGGCCAGGGGAAGCTCAGGTTGGACATCAGGAGGAATTTCCCCATGGAAAGGGTGGTCAGGCCTTGGCAGGGGCTGCCCAGGGGCTGCACTAGGGAGGTTTGGAGTGCCCATCCCTAGAGGTGTCCAAGGAAGGCCTGGATGTGGCACTCAGAGCTCTGGGCTGGATGACAAGGAGAGCACTGGGCACAGCTTGGACTTGATGGTTCTGGGGGGCTTTTTCAACCTCAAGGATTGTGGATTCTTTCTCCTGCAGAGCAGTAACTGAGGTTCTCTGCCCTGACCCTAAACTGCAGCTCTGTTCACCTTTCAGTCACTTCCCTCACAGGGATCCCAGGCACAGCCTTGCTTTGGGCATTAAAACCCCCCAAAATCCTGACCTAACTAAAAGTCTGGCTGCAAAATTCCCTTGGTGTCTCCCTGTGCCTCTGACCTCTGGCCCCACGGCCCCATCTGATTGAAGGCAAAGCTCAGTTTTATTAAAACCTCCTGATCACCTTGAGCCCACCACAGCCGTGTGGTCGCTGTTCTCCTCCTGGGAGCCCAGAGGATCCAAGAGCTGATTCCTGGCATGGAATAACCTCTCTAATTATGGCTGAGTGCTCCGAAGTGGAGCAGGTTAATGGGGTGGATGGAAGTCCCTCATGCTGTGAGCAGTCTTGGTGAGCCTGGAAGAGATGAAAGCTTTTTCCAGCTCTTCCATCTCACCCACTAGATCTGGGTGGTTATTTCCTCGTTGCCCTTTGAGTTTGGGGCAGTAAGGCCCATTCCTGCCTCTGCAGAGCTGAAACATTCCATGTTTTCCTCCAAAAATAGTGGTTTTCCCACCACTGTCTAAAGGCTCTTGGAGTCCTTAAGCTCGGAGTGACTTGACCCCTTTGGAAGCTCAGCTTTAATCCTGTGAGCCTCCTGCCTGGACCTCCCTTATCCTGCACCCGATTTCTTCCTTATCCCACCCCCCATTTCTGCCCTTCTGGAACAAAACCAGGACTTTCCAGGCTTTGTCACATGCCACCCTTTGGGGCAGAGGCTGTCCCAGCACAGGTTGCTTGGAATTGTTTTCTCCAGTTTAAATATATTGATTTTTTTTTTCCCTCCTTTTTTGGGCTCACAGTTTTACAAGGAGACAAACAAATTCTCCAGCAGTGTCCCTGGATACAGAGTTTGGACTTCATTCCTCTCCTTGCAGAGGGTGGACTGACAGCTCTGAGGTGGGAGCAGAGCTGTTCTCAGCCCCTGGATCCATCTGATGTTCATTTGTTCCTATCTTTGTCTGACTGGTTTTGCAGAACGTCTCTAATGGAATTTGTGGTGTTCAATACGAAATATCTCAAGGGCAAGAGATAAAAAATCAACCCAAACCAAGTGAAGGCTTTTTTTTTTTCTTTCTGCGTCAGCTGCCGCCTGGTTGGGAAGGCGCTGCTGGCTTCCAGATTAATCCATGGGTTTAGGTTTACAGCACACACCTACCCTCCCTTTGATTTGCCAGGCTCTGTCCTCCTCCAGCTCCCAGCCTTTCTGGCTGTGTTTAACCTCTGGAAGGTTTTTGTTGTATGGATCCAAACCACATTCCACTGGCATCCATCCTTGGATGGTCATTCTGCCACGCGTGGCATGGATCAGTCCCAGGGACACACAGGTACAGAACCCACTGCAAACTTGAGCATGTGGTGAACTGTTTGCAAGGATTTGTCCCACAGGTGCCTTCACTGAACCAAGCAGGAAAGCCAAAAGATCCCTCTCTGGGATCCCTCCCCTGCCTGGGAATCTGCTCCCGACTAACAAAGGCACCTGCTTGGAGAGCCTGGTGGGTGAAAGGCTTTCCTGGTCAGTGGGATGGGAAATGGGTGAGGATCACCACTACCGGGGAAAACATTCCTGTGCCTCACGTTCCTGAATCCCACATCTGAAATGGCCTCGCTTCCCACATTCCTCCCTCCCCCCGACCCTACCTGGCTGCATCCTGCCCCTCCCTCCAGCTGGCAGCCGCTTATCCTTATCAGTGCTGTGTTCCCACAGCTTTTCCAGCGGCTCCCGGTATCCGCCAAGGTCACCGAGTCACTCCGGGCCTCCTTTCCTCTCCCGGAGCTGCAGGGCAGGGGGCAGAGTAGTTCAGCATTACAGTGAGGTGTGCCTGCGCCTCGGGAGTCGCTGCCTCTCAGGAATGCGATGCCGGAGGCAGCCGGGAATGGCTTTGAAGAAGCCATGGATTACCCGCCCAGGGAGGTAGGAATGTGCCCACGACCAGCGGCAGGCTCAGTCGGGTGAGCTGCCACCCCAGCAGGCCAAAGCAGGTCTCCTCTCCCATTCCCTGCTCTCTGTGCGCTGCAGGACTTGGAAGTTCAGCCAGTTTTTATCCGTGGGCAAAACATGGGGGAAAAGCATTCCCTGCTGTGGGAAATGGGCTTCTCGGAGCAGGGCTCAGCTGCCTAGGTCAGCAGAGCAGGGAGACAGCGTCAGACTGTAACACTCCCTCAGGGAATGATCCCTCAGCCTGTGGATGCCCTCCTGCCCTGCCCCGGACAGCTCAGCCTGACGTGGCAGAGTCCTGTGGGAAGAAAAAAGAGGGAAAAGCTGAGGAGGCTGGGGGAGAGGGAAGTGGGTGCTTGAGTGGGCACCTTCCCTCAGTACATTTGGGGTCTCACCTTGTTCTACTGGCACAGACACCTTCCACCATCCCAGGGTGCTTCAAGCCCTGTCCAGCCTGGCCTTGGACACTTCCAGGGTTGAGCAGAAATCCCTCCTAGTAGTACTAGCAGGTACTAATAGCAGTAGTAGTACCTGGTACTCCTTCCTCCACCTTGGAAAGCCATCCTGAAGTGCAGGTCTGTCACCCCTTTAACCTAGGCAGAAGTTAGGCTGGATTTTCCAAGATGGTTGGGGTTTTTTCTATCAGGATTATTTTCTTTCCTTTTTCCTGACGTTTGATTTTGCAGCCCTGCAGAGAATTTAATTTCTCGCTTGTCCAAGTTTGGTTGGAGCTGAGGAATTTGCAAACTGTGGCTCAGACAAAGCATCTCCAGTATATTTCCTTTTCAGGAAAAAGGTTCAAAAACTCGGAGCCACACACGGGGTTGTTGACACTGGTGGTGTCTCACATCTCATGAATGTGTTGCACCCCAGAGGGAGCCGATCCCTCCTTCCTGAAGCGTGGGAGGCACCCAGGCGTGATGGTTTCCCTGGACACAAATTCCCTGATTGTTTCACATCCAATTACTCTGTTTTCCTGGGTCTCTGACAGCGCCTTCCCTCCTGGGCAGGTACCTCCCTGTCCATTGTGGGGTCAGTGGGATAAAACCCCACTATCCCATGGCTGCACCATCAGCTGGGAAGGAAAGGTGCTCCTGGGAATTTCAGGCAGGCTGTGCTGACATCTATCGGCAAGAGCTCCTTCCAAGGCAGCCCAGCCTTTGCCTTGAGGACTCAATCCGCCAGGATTACGTGTGTAATGCTCGGGATTGGGCAGGCAGCATTCCCGGGGCACTTTAATCCGTACCCAAGCCTCTGCGCGTTCTGGCGCTCTGTAGCCTGATTCTAATATTTCCCCAGAGCATCTGCTGTAAAACTCTTGGAGATTGGGGCAGGCTCGCAGAGTGACAGCACTCACTAGTGCTTGTCTGCAGTCCAAGGGTGGATTTTGGTTCCTGACATGAAAAATTCAGGGAGTTCAGCGTTCGGGGCTGGAATTACCGGAATGAGGGAGAAAAGTGCTTCCCTGGCATGGAGGGAGCGAAGTTCAGAAACCGATGGGTTGAAAATGGGAGTGAAGGGGAGACAGAAAGGGAGGGAAGTGCAAAGAGCTAGATTGTGCTGTGCTGTGCTGTGCTGTGCTGGAAATTTCAGTAGAAAGCAGGAAGATGCTGGAGTTTCAGTAAATAACTGTCCTCCTTGCAGCAAATATTGGGAACACCAAAGCCCTGGCTCTTTCCACGCTTTTTGCACTTCCTCCCTCTGACTGCATCCAGAAGGGTTGTGGATTCCCCATCCCCCAAAGTGTCCAAGGCCAGGCTGAACAAGGCTTGGAGCAACCTGGTCCAGTGGAAGGTGTCCCTGCCCATGGCAGGGGGTGCACTGGGATGAGCTTTAAGGTCCCTTCCAACCCAAATCATTCTGGGATTCTCTGGCTGTGCCCACAGGGTGCTCTTTAGAGAATAGTTGAGGTTTGGAGCCCCGTGGTAGCTGTAACCTCACCAAATTACACAGCAGCCATTTCCTGGAACACCATTCGTTTTTGGATTCTCCAACGTCGCGGCTGCCGCCGCCTCCCTCGCGCCACGGGAAACGATCCGGGAGCGGAAAGTGCGGAGCTCAGCAAGGCTGGGACACAGCCCCGCTATCCCAGCCCGACCTCCTCCCTGCCCTGCAATTACCCCCTCCTCAGGGCTGGGAGTCAGCAATTGCCCTCTCTTCCCTCGCCTCCTGCAGGGAGCACAAGCGGCGGGAGCTGCTCAGCCCCTTCTGGGAGCGCTGAGCTCTTTAATTGCACCCGGGCTGATCTGGGAGGTGTCGGGCTGTTAAATGACTGGAGAAGTCTGCGGGGCAGCGTCACTGCAGGGGGAATAAAAACACGAGCGTGGAATCAGAGAGAGGTGGATGGTGGAGATTCCGCCCACGGAGAGAGGGAGCAGCGGCTTTTGCAAGAGCAGCACCTCGTGCGGGGCCAAATCCGCCTTTCCCAAAGGATGGGTGCGAAGGGTGACCTCACCCCGCTGAGCAGCCGGCACTCGGGGCGATGCTGCCGGGGGAAGGGGCAGGGTGGATCCCCATAAAGCCTCTCCTGCAGTGGAGCTGCGGGAGTTGCGGCAGGAACTGTGGCGATCCCAGTTCGCGGCTGTTGGGAGATAAGGGCCGAGCCCGCGGCGTTCTGGCGCGGTTATCTCTGCACTGTTTGCTCAATTGCTGCATGAGGACATTTTTGCCAGGCATTAGCACAGAGTGACTCAGTAAATCCAGTTGCACAGGGTTCAGAGGGCACTGCCTCTCCTCTTCACGGCTTTATCGGAGCTGCAGCACCTTACATATGCCGGGGTTAAAAAAATACCCACGGGCACCTTGCAACAGCGTGGAGGTGACTGATCCTCCCTGGGGCTTCTGCCTCCACCTCCCAGAGATTGCAAGAAACCAAAGCTTCGCTTCCACGCTGGGGTTTGACTGGGCTTGTACCTCAGTCCCAAGTCACTGCAGGGTGGAAATCCCACACTGGAAATGCGGTGGGAATTGTGTGTGTCAACATGAGGGGGTTGCTGACGTGCCCCCAAAAATTGCAAATAAACTCGGGATATTCCCCCGCTTCCTTCCCGCGAGGTTATTTGTGCCTGCAGAGGTCTCGTCTCTCTGCTGAGGAGACAAATCAGATCGTGTTCTGTTTTTCCTTAAAACTCTTGCAAGGCTGAATTCCTGTCTCCTTCCCAGCATGGAATTTGGGGTTTTTCTGGAAGGGAACACTAAATTGCCTGTGGTTTTGGTAAGATAAAATGATACTTCTGTGGCTTTTAAAGGCTCTAAGGTTTAGGCAGGCCTGGTCAGAACTGGCGTAGAACATGTTTGTAATCCCAGTGCTCCCTTTTAAATGTTTTGGGATTAAAAACAGGTGAATGTCAAATGCTGGATCCGAGGCAGCTGAGCAGAGTCTTCAGTGTTGGGTTTGGGAATGAGCAGTTGTGCAACAGGGATGTCTGCTCTTCCCATGGCAGTGCTCCTTTGGCATCTCCCAAATCCAGTGCTAGTGATGGGATTGCTGGGATTCTCATCCTCTTCTGACCTCTGTCTGGACTGCTGCTCACCACCTTGTCCTCTTCCCTTTGGGAAACCTGGCAGGGATCTGGATGAATCTGCTGACTGCTGTGGAAAAATCCCAGCTGGCCTGGGAAGCAGAGGGACTTACTGTTTTTTCCTTCTCCAGTTTTGCTTCCGGATGAAGGGGAAAGATTTGAGGATTACACGCTGTCACACAAGTTTGGGATGACCTCTGTGAAATGGGATGTAGTCAGGGCCATCCCTCGGCTGGGGTGGATGAGGGTTCCAGGCTGGAAACTGGGATTTGAAAATCCAGCTGCAGCCTAAAAGCCAGACTAACAACCAGCCCCCAGATGTGGCTGTGCTGCTGCCTGAGCATGGAAACACAAAACTCCTGGTGGAGAGGGTTGGATCCAATTTGTGCAAAACAGGCACCATCCTGCTTTGGGAAAAAGTGTCCAAGGCCAGGCTGGACAGGGCTTGGAGCACCCTGGGATAGTGGAAGGTGTCCCTGCCCATGGCAGGGGGTGCAATGGGATGAGCTTTAAGGTCCCTTCCAACCCAAATCATTCCAGAATTCTTGTGAAAGGACAGCCCCGAGCCCTTCCCAGGGATGCTTTCCTGTCCCTCTGGAGTGCAGATTGCAGGTGGCTTTTGAACCTGGGAGCTTGAATTCCTTTGCACCTTGAAATCCATGGGGTGCCTGGAGCAGGTCCCTTTAATTTCTCAGCTTTGAGATTGGACACATGGCTTTGATTATCCAGGTGTTCCTGGAAATCCGATCGGCCGCGATGGTGGCAGTTGGCTCCCTGCAGGATCCACCAGATCCAGCCAAAACAGCTCCTGGCTGCAGCTCTCATGTCATCCTTCTCCAGGGTTAAAGTTCCTCAGTACTGATCCCTTTGACACAACTCTTTCATGTGTTCCCTTCCCCACAGGCCATTGCAGACCCTTGGCCCTGCTCCAGCCCCTCTTATGGGATATTCCCCAAACCCTATTGACCTGAGCTGAGCCTTCCACCTGGGCAATCCCAGCAGATAATCACAAGGTGACCGTTTGTGTTCCCCACTTCCGCTGATTTTTGGAGTCTCTTGGGGCTGCCCCTTCCAGAGGTAAAAGGCTGCTCTGGCACTCTGTGTCCCACGTGCCCTTCAAGCCAGGCTTTTCCTTTGTTCCCGTTAATCTACGCGCGTGCGGCTCCGGTGGCTTTACAGGGCTGGATAACTGGGCTTTAAAAACTGCTTATAAGGACAGATCCAACACAGATAAAACACCCAGAGCTCGTGTCGGGAGCAATCAGAGGCTGGCATTTCTTTTCCAAACATCTGTGGAAGCCGGAGATCTTTGGTTGGTTGGTTTTTTGGCTTTGCAAGCCAGGAAAATCCATCAGCTGGGAAAAAAATAGCTCAGCCCGGCTTTTAGCTCCTCATCCCAGCCAAAAGAGCAGTGTCAGCTGTGCAGGGATGGGGTCAGCTGTACTTAGGAGTGAATTGTGCTACACCCTCAGCCTGGTTGTTGGGCTGGGTAGTGTTAGGGAAGGATAACCTGGATGTTGGGCTGGATGGTGTTACTGGAGTGGGGAGCTCGGGAGCCCACTGGGACCGGTGGGAACCAGTGCAATTAATTAATGAGGTTCTGATGGCTCCTCAGCCCGATCTCTGTGCAGTCCCAGACAGGATCCTGTGTGTTCCTGGCAGTCTTTGAAGGGCCGCTCCCACCTCCCACATCCTCCAGAGGGCTTGGACTTTGAGCCGGTCCTCGGGTCCCTTTGATGTCCCTCTGTGCAGGGCTCCTCCGCATGCCTGAGTCCTGAGGTCACAGTGCTTGCCGGTGCCTTCCCCTTCCAGCAGCTCCCTCGGGATGTTCCTACCCTTCCCGAGGACCCGGCAGCTCTCCCTTGCTTTAGGGATAAACAGCATTAATTCTCCAGATTTTTGCACATTCCTGCTCCAGCACAAGATCCTGGAGATGCTTGTGGTGCATCTCGTTTGTGGATAGCATCCACAGATATCCCAGTTCTGCTGTTGGAAGCAGCTTTGAGAGGCCAGCACTTCTTTGACTTGTAAAATGCAGAGTTTTCCTGCATTGCAGAATGAAACTCAACTCATTTACATTCGTACAGTGTCCAATAACAGGCAAAGCTTCCTGAAAAACCGGGGCTGGCCTCTGCCCCAGGCTGTTTGCATGGCACTGACTCATTTGGGAATTGTGTCCATGGCTGAGGCCAGGGTTGACCTTCAGGTTACAGCAGTGGGAGGGTGACTTTCCTCACTGCACTATCCCAGACCTTTCTGAGCAAGCGCCCAATGTTTTTCCATCCTGGAATGACTCTAGCATTTGTTTAAGAAGAACCCAATTTAACCCCAGCACCTTGTGGCATCCCTGGTGGAATCACCCAGCTTAGGTATAAATGTCTTATTGTGATGCCAGGCTTAGGAGAAAAACTTTCTGCATTGCCAGGGAATTATTTGGGCTGGAAACCTGCTGGTCTGGGTTAATGAATTGCACACATGGAATGAGCCAGGAAAGCTGGAATTCAGGAACAAGGAGTAACCAAATGTGATCCTCACTGGCATCTCGTCCTCACAGAGACCTTGGTACAGCCCTGGCCACACATTACCTTGCATTAAGTGCTTATGCAGAGCTTTATTCCCATTTTTCCGTCATCTCCATGAGGCTGAGGGCAGCAGAACACTTTGTCCCTGGAGAAGGGCTCAGGGACACCGTGGCCATCTCTGCATCAGGCCAGGGGCTGCTTTGTGCCGGGCTCTGCCCTCCCAGCACCTGGAACCCATTGCAATGGAATTGCTTCCCTCAGCTGCAACATCCTGAAATAGCTGCTCCGGTTTCTTTTAAAAATAGTCTGTTCTGGGTGTCATTCCCTACTAAAAATGTGTCTCTGAGTCCTGCTGGGACAGGGGACGGGACAGAGGCCAGGTCGGAGCATCGGCTGTTTCGGAGGGTTGGCGGTGCCGCCGTGGCCACGTGGGAGCCATGCCCTTGAGCTGCCCCGCTCCAGAGCTGGGCACGGAGCCGTGGGGCTGGGATGGGGATTGCAGGATTAATTGGAAAGAGTGCCTGTGGAGATGGAGGAATGTGCCAGGTGCTGGTGACCTTCCAGTGGGAAGGAGGATGCTCACAGTCAGCTAGGCTGGAGAGGCTTGAGCTGTTCCTGGGAAGCAGCTCAACACCTCACACATCAGCAGGGTGGTGACACAGCACCTCTGGCTCCAGGGGCAGGCAGGGATTGGGATTTTGCAGTGTATCGTGGCCAATTTCCCAACATAAATTCAAAGGGATCGAATCCTTTGATATTTGCTCTTGCCAACAGGGTTCTTGCATTGAGGCTGCTCCTGCTCCGATCAGGTTAAGAACCATAAAATCCCAAAATGCTGTGAGTTGAGAGGACCTTAAAGCTCATCTCATTCCACCCTCCTTCCATGGACAGGGACATCTTCCACAGGAATCACAGAATCCCAGAATGGTTTGGGTTGGAAGGGACTGTAAAGCTGATCCCATTCCACCCCCTTCCATGGGCAGGGACACCTTCCACTATCCACGGGTGCTCCAAGCGCCATCCAGCCTGGCCTTGGACACTTTGGGGGATGGGGCAGCCACGGCTTCTCAAGGATGTGGTGGCCATTGGCCAGGGGAGCAGCAGTAGGGTTGAGGGGAGAGCTCAGGAAAACCCTCGGGATACACGGAATCGTCTGAGCACAGCAAATCCCGATGGCACCAAACTCAGGAGGTCACGTTGTCCTTGTGCAGGTCCTTCTCAGGAGGCCCCTGGTCCCTGCAGAGCCCTTTGAACCTCAAAGAGGTTTTCCATGATTTTTAGAGCAGCACTGCATCCTGCAGACTCAAGCAATGACTTCATTCACAGCCAGAGCGTTCAGGGCTTCCTTCTCAAACGCGGGGTTCAGTGACTGCTGCCACTTGTGAGCACCCCACACATCTGCATGAGCCACTCTGGGTGCCTTGGAATTGTGTTCCTTCTCCCTCCCTCCTCAGGGAGAGACGTTGAGAGGTATTTGGAGGTAATTATTGCTTTTATTCGGTGCTAAAGCAATAATTTGGAGGGATACACTGGAAAACCGGCAATTTCCTGCCAGTGAGTGACAGATGTTTTGCTGTGTTTGAGATGTGCTTTCAGGCTCCTACTAATTATATTGACACAAATTGGCAGGAGTTTTCTTCCCAGGCTACCAGCTCTAATTTTGCCTTTTTTTCCTTTTTTTTTTTCTGTTATTTTCTTTTTTTTTTTGGAAAGGTGGAGTCTCCACATTGTGACACTTAGGGAAAAAACGATGCAGAGTTGGGGGCTTGTGTTCAAACGTGGTTTTCCTAACTTTTCCTCCCTCCCTGCCAGGTTCCTACCCCTCTCCCAAGGCTGGGGCCACACTGGTGGTCTACAAGGACTTGCTGGTGCTTTTTGGGGGGTGGACCCGGCCGAGCCCTTACCCCCTGCACCAGCCCGAGAGGTTCTTCGATGAGATCCACACATACTCCCCCTCCAAAAACTGGTAAGAGCAGGCTTTGATCCTGGAAAAATGGCTCTGGAATGCAGCTGGAGGAATGCCTGGGAAGCAGTGCGTGGTCCTGGTTTCCCAGGTGTGTCTCTAATGCTGTCTCTGAAACAAAGCCACACAAGCACAGCAGAGCTGAGGACAGGGTGCTGCCAAGCACCTCGTGGGTGCTGTTGCTTCCATATGGTTCTGGACTTGTACCTAAATATTCCAGGCTGCCTGAGCATCCCCATCCAGCTGGGAAACCTGGGTGTTTAAAGTACCTTATCACTTTGGCTGGGAGCACTGAGGTGTTTCTGAGATAAGTCTGAAGTGCTGGAGGTCTTGTATTTAGTGATGATCCAACTCAGCTCCCTCAGGGAGATGTGATAAATCAGATTTCTCCATCATTTCAACCTCTGCCTTTACAGCTCCGGGACTGGAGCATCCAGCAGCGTCTGTGGAGCTGGCAGGAATTTTCCCTTTAGGCACCGTTTGGCTGATTTTAGACCCAGCTTTCTCACTGATCATGTGTGTGAGAGGGAAAATGCTGTATCAAAGATATGCTTCTCTTGCACTGAGAACTTTTCATCCTCCAAAGTATCAATTATCCAGTGCACTTTGGGCAGTGTCATTACAACTCTGTAATTAAACCTCTTGGAAAGAATTCGAGGCAAACTTAATTGGAAGGGAAGATGTTCCCAACTTGGCCATGGGACTTTGTCATGCCTTAAAAATGTTTAGCACATTGGGATTTCTAATTAGTTTCGTTGCTATTTGGATATTTGGAGGTTTTCCCTGTGGTTTTCCCCTGTGACATGTTCTTGAGGACTTTGCAGGCCACTGGGATTTTTGTTTGGTCTTTCATCTAGCGTTTTCCTTCATTGGGGAATGTGTTCTTGCCTTTCTTCCCAGGTGGAACTGCATCATGACCACCCACGGCCCCCCTCCCATGGCAGGACACTCCTCCTGTGTCATTGAAGACAAAATGATCGTTTTCGGGGGCTCCCTTGGATCTCGACAGATGTAAGTTTGGGGTGAGGGTGTCTGACAAGCATCCCTGTGAGCCAGGAGGGGTTTGGGATGGTCTTGGGGTCACCTGTGAGGAATTTTCTGCAGGATTTTGGGGTCTGCCTGCTGCCTTAGCACACCCTTTGCTTCTCGCAGCAAATCCCAAGGCTCCAGCCTGCAAAAATCCCAATTCTGCCATAAAACCTGGCCCTGAGCCCAAGTTCCATGTCCCTGGTTGTATCCTCAGCCCATGTTGTCTCATTCCTGCAGGAGCAACGACGTCTGGGTGCTGGATCTGGAGCAGTGGGCTTGGTCCAAGCCCAGCATCTCCGGGCCCAGCCCTCACCCGCGCGGGGGCCAGTCCCAGGTGAGCTCAGCCAGAGAGGCGGCACAGCCTCACTCCCAGCTCCAGACAGCTCCTCACAGGCTCATTCCCAAGTTACCTGTGCAGCCCTTGCCTGCCAGGCCCCCTCCCTCTCCGTGTGGGCACAGCCCCCATCTCCCCTGGTGACTCAGTGCTCTAATGAGCAAATCCCTGCTTTAACCCCAGTCATGCCCTGTGGCACCTCAGATCAATGGAGAGGCAGCACAGCCTGGTTTGGCTCCAGGCCCTTGTGACTGCTCTGCTCTCCCGATCCTGAGATTGACTCGGGATTGCTCCAAGCACAGGTCCAGCAGTGCCTGCCCAGGGCAGGGAGCTCATGGCTTCTGAGGCAGGTGGCAGGTGTCCCCATCCAGGATGGTTAGTGATTCCCAGAATGTGGCTGGTCCCACCAGGGCATGCAGCAGGGCTCAGATGGCTCGTGCTGGAACGTGCCTTTCCATGCCCTGGGAAAGGAGCCTGCAGGGATCTCTCGCCCACCAGCAGCACTGATTAGACACCGCTGCCAGCACCTGCCCTCCCAAACAATCCTTCCACCTTCCCCCCCTTTTCAGAGGGATGTTGGGTCCCTGGTGCTTTGGGGAGGGCGATTGCCCTCCTTGGTGAGAGGAACTGGTTTGAGAGAAGGAGTGGGATGAGCCCTGCATCCCACTCTGCCCTGGGCCCGGCAAAACCGGCTCCATCCCAGCTCCACTCCTCATCCCGGGACACAGAACCCAGCAACGCCCATGCAGCAAAGAACCTGCCTCTGTCTGCCCTTGGAGGCCTGGCCAAAAATCCTTCCCATCCTGAAACTCTCCTTTGTCCCCTCCAGATCGTGATAGACAACGAGACCATTTTAATCCTCGGAGGCTGTGGGGGTCCCAATGCAGTGAGTACCTGGGGGAGCAGGGACATCAACATCCCCCTGGCACTTGGGGGCTGTATTTGGGATGGGAGGACTCTACACGTTGGTGGCATTTTATTCCTCAAATCTGGGCACCCCCCAGTAAATTTTCCAGAGAAGCTGTTTAGCTGTTGCTGGAGCTGCTTTAATTAATAAAAATCACCCCAGGTGCTTTCTGAGCAGCATCCTGGGTTCACTGAGGCTCGTCATGATGAGCCCTGACTTTGTATGGGGATAGCAGATGGGAATGAAGGGATTTATCCATGGCCATAATGGGGTGTAGTCACTCATGGGGGATCAGTTCCTCCTCTGGGTCAGCATCCTCTGTCTGCAGCAGCAGAGTACTGCTCTCAACATTGCCGTGATGGGCTGAGCCCATGGGCTAAATCTCAGCCTGGGCTCCTGAATTCCAGATCAGACTCCTGAATGTGTCACCCTTCCCTCCCCAGCTGTTCAAAGACGCCTGGTTGCTGCACATGCAGGCCAACCCCTGGACGTGGCAGCCACTCAAAGTGGAGAACGAGGACCACGGAGCCCCGGAGCTGTGGTGCCATCCTGCCTGCAGGGTATGGACACAGCAGGGTCCCTGCTCCCTCACACACATCCCTCCCTCTTGATTCCCTGCCCAAAATGCTCCATAACCACTGTCTGTTGGTCCCTGTGCCCCACTGTGTCACATGTATACAGGGCTGCGTGTGTCTCTGTGTCCCCATGCCATGCCGTGTCACACGTGGGACAGGGCTGTGTGTATGTCTACATGTCCCCATGCCATGTGTCACACGTGAAGCAGGGCCATGTGTGTGTCCCCATGTCCACACGTGGGACAGGGCTGTGCAAACATGCCATCGTCTTCTCCCCAGCACCAAGGGTGCTGATGTGTGTTCTCTGCTCTCCCCACAGGTGGGACAGTGTGTCGTGGTGTTCAGCCAAGCTCCCAGCGGGAGAGCCCCGCTGAGCCCCAGCCTCAACTCCCGCCCGTCTCCCATCAGCGCCACACCACCCGCCCTGGTGCCTGAGACACGGGAATTCCGCTCCCAGTCTCCCGTCAGGAACACGGACGAGGCTCCCTGCGTCAACGGCCGCTGGGGCACGCTGCGGCCCCGCAGGCAGACGCCGTCGGGCTCGCGGGAGGGCAGCCTGTCCCCGGCCAGAGGGGACAGTTCCCCCGTGCTCAACGGCGGCACCGTGTCACCTGGAGCAGCCCTGGACAGCCCCGTGCAGGCCCTGTCCCCCAGCACCCCCTCGGCCGCCGAGGGATTCGACCTCAAGGTGGGGCCGGCCCTGGTGCCGCGCCGGGGCTCGCTGCCAGAGCAGAGGGATTTGCGCCTGGCCTCAGTGGAGCTGGGCTGGGAGCAGAAGCCCACATCCCTCCTGTGCCAGCTGGACGGCGCGGAGGGCAGGACAGCGGGCACACGGAACCCCCCGGAGCACACCAATGGCCTCCACACCCCACCCCATGCCACCGGCACCCTGCCCGGGGCCGTGTCCCCCAGCGCGCTCCGCCGCAGCCTCGAGGCCGTCAAAGCCCTCTCCTCCAAAGCCACCTCGGCCTCAGCCGCGCTCAGCCCTCCCCTGGCGGCATCCCCGGGGTCCCCGGGCGCTGAGCCAGGCTCGGCGCGGCCAGGCGCTGCCCAGGGTGAGGGGCACTCGCTGCCCCCCATCGCCCGGCGCCTCGGGCACCACCCACCGCAGTCGCTGAACGTGGGCAAGCCGCTGTACCAGAGCATGAACTGCAAGCCCATGCAGATGTACGTCCTGGACATTAAGGACACCAAGGAGCAGGGACGAGTCAAGTGGAAAGTGTTCAACAGCAGCTCCGTGGTGGGGCCGCCTGAGACCAGTTTACACACGGTGGTGCAGGGCCGAGGGGAGCTGATCATATTCGGTGGCCTCATGGACAAGAAACAAAACGTCAAATATTACCCCAAAACAAATGCCTTGTACTTTGTGCGAGCAAAGAGATAATGCGGCCCCTGGCCGCCACCGCCACCCATCCCCTCCATCCCCGCGGCTCTTCCTCCTTCCCGAGCCCCTTCCCGACATGCAGGCATTCAAACTGTGAATTAGGGAGCAGGAACCAATAAAAGTACAAGCAAACCCTCCAGCGCTGCCCCGGCAGTTCCCAGTAAGACCCCAGTCAAGCGAGTTGTGTTTACAGGCGGGGAAGGACCCGAAGGTCCGAGGATTTGGGGTGAGCAGCCAGGGAATTCCGCCAGCTAGGATCTTCCTGGATTTATTTTCCAAGTGTTTGCGAGTCTTGGTCTCTCCAAAACTCCTCATGGGTTGTGAGTAGAAGTGGTTTTATAGAAATAACCCAAATTCCAGCAGGCAGGAGGCTGTTAGCTTGATTAATTCCATGCTTGACTCATCAGGAAAACAACAGCAATATCCCTCTGGAAATCTCCCAGTGCTGCCAACCTTTGCTCGACACAAACACGATGCCTTTTTATTTTGCCTCTCACCTGCCACTTGTCCCTGTCCTCCAGGCAGGACCAAAGGGAGGAGGAAAGGACATTTTTTTGTGTGTCAAAATGCCAAAAATCTCAATTGTTAGCATCCCTCCTCTCCCTGCCCTGCTGGATCAGGCTTCGGGATCAGCCCTGATCCCCTCTGATGAGAAAAATTACTCTGAAAATGCTAGTATTCCCCCAAAATTGATATTTGGCTGCCAATTCTCTTCTAGACTTAAAAGTTTCATTTACTTCAACAGCCCGAACCCGCTCAAGGCCGAAGCAGCCCCTTGGAGCCTGGGAACAGGGTGAGTTTTCCAGGGAAATGACAGATATTGGTAAATCTGAGAGCAGCCTCGATGCAGTAACTTCATCTCATCTTTGCACGTGCCTCCTTCTGCAAAGATTAAATCCAAATCCGAAGGGATTGAACCTGTGCGTCCTTCTGGGACAACCCCCCTCCTTCCCTGTCCCCTCGAGGCAGGGAAAAATGGGGCGGATTCTGCCAGGTTTTGGTCAACAACCTCCAGCACCCTAAAAACAGGGAGCCCTCCCCAAGCCGGCAGTGCCATGACGTGGTCCCTTCTTCCCTAAATTTTTGTTCTCCATTCCCACTGAGCTTTTTGCCGGTTGGAGCCTTAAATCCCATCCCAGCCGCGTGGGGATGGGGAGGGATTTGCTTCACCCGCGGCATTTCCACCTCTGTAAATAAATCCCTCATCAAATCCCACCTCTCGCGTTCATCCCAGAACGATTTGATTTGTCCTAAGGGAAAGCAAAATGCAATTTTTCCCCCCAAAAAAACTCCAGACCTCAGGAGCACCTTGGGTGAGCTGTGGAATATTCCTTCTCCAAGCGTGGCTGTGGGGAAGGCGGTCGAGGCTTCGGCATCGATTCCCACATCCCCTTTGCATGTTTTTTGTCATCCATCCCCCAAGAAAAGAGTCAAAGCCAGGGATGGACGGCGCCTTGATGTCCTTCTCCCCACAGAGCATCCCTCGAGGGATGCTCTGCCAGCGTTTACATCCTGCACCGCTCCCAGGATCCCCCCGGTCGGGAAACGCATGTTCTGTGCCGTTCACGAGACACTCAGCCCAAATTTGGATCCCTGCCCCCCGAATCCCGCGGGAGCCGCTGGTGCTGTGAGCGAGGTGTCCCCCCCCGCGACTCAGGTGTCCCCCCGCCGTCATTCCCGGGCCGAGTGCAGCAATGGGAAGCGATTCCGGTGATATTTAAAATCTTGTGTACATTTGGGGGGGTTCATGGGGGTCCCTCCCCCCCTTCCCGATGAATTTTTAGTGGTTTAACAAATAAAAATGAAAAGAAACGAATGGTTGGTGCTTTTGGGGAGGGGTGGGGTGGGAATGACGTAGAGAAGTTCCTGCTGCACTTCCCACAAGTTTAGGGGTGAAAGGGGGATTTGATGTCTTTTTGGGTAGGAAAGGGGAAATATTTGTGCCAGGGGATGTTGGAGCAGCAGAGGGGGACAAAGGGGGACACAGGGAACTTGAAACACTGAAGCCCCTTGGAGCCAGAAATTGGTACCCTAAAGCCTGTTGGGGTTGGAAACGGGATCCCAAAGCCTATTGGAGCTGGGAATTCAGGGATGCCCAAACCCTGTTTGGGATGGGGACCCCAAAACCTGCCAGGGCTGGGAACTGGGGATGAGGAGCCCAGGTCCAGCCTGTGCTGGAAATTGTAGAGCTCACATCCTGCCAGGGTTGGGAATTAAGGACGGAGACCCCAAAGCCTGTCAGCACTGGAAACTGGAGACACCAAACCCTCTTAGGGATGGAAATTGGGAATGGGGATCCCAACGACTGCTGAAGATAGTAACTGGGGATGCCAAAACCTCCCAGCGCTGGGAATTGTGAACCCCAAAACCTGTTGGGGCTGGAAATTTCAGATAGGGACTCCAAAGCCAGTTGGGACTCAAAGTGAGGACTCCAAATCCTGCCAGTGCTTGGAACTGGAGATCCCACAGCCTGTTGGAGATGGGAATTGGGGATGGGGATC
>VXBI01011679.1:80946-99546 GCA_013397375.1 Toxostoma redivivum
TGGGGGGGGAAAGGTTAAAATTAGGGGAAAAGTACAAATAGGGGTGGAGAAGTTTCAATTAAAAGGGGAAAAGTTTTTAAGGGCTGAAAGTTAAACTGAGGGGGGGGTAGTTAAAAAGATGATGGGGGTTTAAAAATACAGGCAGGGGAAAGCTAAAACTGGGGGAGAACTAGAGTAGAGGAGAAAAAAATTTAAATAGGGAGAAAAAAGCTAAAATAAGAGGAAAACCGAGAGTTTGAGGCAATTTTTCCCATGCCGAGCGTCCGACTGACGCGCTGGGGCCGGATCCTGCCGAGATCCCCCCAAAAGAGGCTGGCAGAGAGGTGAGGGTGAAGGGGATTAAAAAATATACCCACCAAAAAGGGAAAATCACCTTAAAATGGACTGTTTCCCATGGGTGGTGCAGGGCCGGGTAGGATCCGGCCGGAGAGCTGGAAAACAATTTCAGGAAAATCAAACACATTGCTGAAAAAAAAAACCAGCGTCTCGGCCTCCACCTCTCAACCCTTCCCCCAGTGATTTTGGGGCTTAGTTTGGGAAGCTTGAGCGAAAGAAAAGGGGGAAATTAACTTTTTTTGTGTATACGTTGAATTTTTTTAAGATTAAGTTTCTATAAACTCTGTCTGATGGGTTTAATCCGTCATTTCAAGGGTAAAGTGGAAGAATCCAGCCCCAAATGCAAATAAATCAGAGGCTGTGATGGAAAATAATCCCTAAAAATAAGAAATGGGGTAAAAAACTCTAAAATGAGGGGTGCTGGAAGTTCTGGGGGGACAGCAGAGGGGATCACCCCATGGCAGCTGTGTGGTTTGGGGTGTGTTCCCAAAGTGCTGTTTCCCAGGAGGGAATATTGGGATTTGAGGTTTTAAAAGTGCGTGGGGGGAAAGGGAAAGTGGTCGGAGAGAGGTGGGATTTGGGGATCTGGGGGGAATTGGTTCCCCCCCGGTGAGATCCATTGGGATTTGGGGTGAGCTGAGGTGGGGAGGGGGTTAAAGGGAAGGGAATGGAGTGGGATTGGGATGGGATCCATTTTGGGATTATGATTGGGGTTCAGATTGAGATTGAGGGGGGAACGAGGTTGGGATGAGGATGGGGAGGGGATGGGGTTCATTTTGGGATTGGGATTCTCGTTAAGGCTGAGATGGGTATGGGATTGGGATGGGGACAGGAATGGGAGCGGAGGGTGTGGGATTGGGGTTCACGTTGGAAATGGGATGGGATTCGGATCAGACAACCATTGGGATCGGGACGGGGTTAGGGCAGGGCAGGGGACAGGGACAAGGGATGCAGCCGGGAATGGGACGGCGATGCGGCTGCGGAGCGCGGGGGTGGCGCTCAGGGTGGTGATGGGGTTGGCCACATTCACGGTGGCACTGGAGGTGGTGGCGGCCGTGGCCAGGTGACGAAGGCGACGGAGAATTTGATGATGGTGGCGGTGGCGGTGGGTGCAGGTGACTCTCGGGACAGGGGTGCGGCCCCGGCGCTGTCCCTGGAGCTTCCGCGGGCGCTGCGCCCCCGGAGCAGCCCCAGCCCCGGGAGTGTCCCCAGAGCCACCCCCGGGGGCACTTGCAGGGAACCCCCGCCCGCTCCGGCTCCCGCCGCTTTCCGCTCTCCGGAGGCTCGCGGGGGGGATTTCCAGCCTCAGGAAAACCGGGATATCCGCCCCGGCATCCTTCCTGACCCCGGGCACGGCGCGGGGGGGACGGTGCAGCCACCCGTTTCTCTCCCCCCCGGGCAGCTTTTGGGGTCCCTCCCAGCCTTGACCCTCTCGGGACACGCCACGAGCTCGTCCGTGCTCAGCCGTGGGAGCTGGGGGGCCATGGGTCCCGAAGCTGCCCCGTGCCGCCGGACCCATCTCGCCGCTGAAGCCGGGCGTCCGGGCACATTCCTGGGGGGTGATTCACCGGGGGGGCCCCGCTCCCTGCCCGGCCTCCTCTTCCTCTCCGGCGCTGGATCCGGCCACCGCCCTCGGCGTGCCAGGGCAGGTCCCGCAGGGCCCCGCGGCTTCCCCGCCTCCGGGGCTGCCCCGGGGGGCTTCTTCCAGCGGAATCTGCCGGGAATGGGGGGATCAGTGGGTCCAGGGGTCATTCTCTAGCGCCTGGGACTCTTTGGAGGCCCTGGGGACATCTGTGGTCTTGGGGACGTCACTGGGAATGGGGTAGATCCATGGGTTCCAGGGGTATCCAAGGGTCTTGAGGACATCCATAGAACATCCTGGCATCTGTGGGTTCCAGGGATATCTGTGGGTGCCCAGGACATCCAGGGATCCTGGTGGGATATCTGTGGGTCCAGGGATGAATGCAGAGGTTCCAGGGATATCCGTGGGTCCTGATGGCATCCATGGGTCCCAGAATTATCTGTGGGTGCCCAGGACATTCATGAATTTCAGGGACATCTGTGGATCCCAGGAGTCTTTGCATATCCTGGGGACTTCCATAGGGCTGTCTGTGGGTCCTGGGGGATGTCTGTGGTCCTGAGGGACATTCAAGAACCAAAGGGTTGTATTGGTGGCACCTGCAAGTCCTGGGGCCATCCGTGGGTCCTGGTGGCATCTCCTGACGTCCCTGTCCTCTCTCTTCTCCCACAGTGGTGCTGCTGGACTTCGCCAAGGCACACGGAGAGCTGGGCTGGCTCACCCATCCCTACGGAAAAGGGGTGAGCACCCACGGATCCAGCGTCCGGCCCCGCTGGCCAGCACTGGGATGGGGAATGGGGATGGGGACAAGGACATCTCTGGGGACCTTCACAGGAATGGGGATGAGGACCTCCATGGGAATAGAGACATCCATGGGGATGGGCTGGGGGCCTCCATGGGAATGGGGACAGGGACACCCATGGAGACAGGAGCATCCGTAGCGAGGGTCCTGAACAGGAACATCCCAGTCATGAGGATCTCCGTGGACATGGAGACAGGGACACCCATGGGGTTGGAGACCTCCATTGGAATTGGGCTGGGGCCCTCCATGGGACCAGGAACACCCATGGGGATGGACATGGGGACATCCATGGGGTTGGAGACCTCTGGGATGTACCTGGGGACCTCTGTGGGTATGGGGGAAGGAGATGAGGACAAGCCCATACCTGGGGACAGGGGTTGTGCCTCAGTTCCCACCCAAAGCCTTGTTTCTGTCTCTGGGGACAGTGGGACCAGCTGCAGAACGTCCTCAACGACTCCCTGATCTACATGTACTCCGTGTGCAACGTCCTGGAGGGCGAGCAGGAGAACTGGCTCCGAACCAACTGGATCTACCGCGGGGTGGCCCAGCGCATCTTCATCGAGCTGCAGTTCACCGTGCGCGACTGCAACAGCTTCCCCACGGCCGGCGGCGGCTCCTGCAAGGAGACCTTCAACCTCTACTACGCCGAGTCCGATGTGGATTACGGCACCAACTTCCAGAAGCGGCAGTTCAGGAAGATCGACACCATCGCTCCGGACGAGATCACTGTGCAGGAGGATTTTGCCGCCCGCAATGTGAAGCTCAACGTGGAGGTGCGCTCGGTGGGGCCGCTCCGCAGGAAAGGTTTCTACCTGGCCTTCCAGGACCTGGGCGCCTGCGTGGCGTTGCTCTCCGTGCGCGTCTACTACAAGCGGTGTCCGGCCGTGGTGCGGGGCATGGCGCAGTTCCCGGAGACCGTGGCCGGGCCGGACTCGCAGACCTTGGCTGAGGTGCGGGGCTCGTGCGTGGCCGAGGCGGTGGCCGAGCAGGCGCCGGCCCTGCACTGCAACGCCGACGGCGAGTGGCTCGTGCCCATCGGGGAGTGCCTGTGCCGTGCGGGCTTCCAGAGCCTGGGAGACACCTGCCAAGGTATGGATGGAGGTAAAGTGAGGGGGGCGAGGGATGTCTGAGGATGGGCCAGCTTGGTGCGTGCCTGGGGTGGGATGGGGTTTGGCCCCAAAATTCCCAGTCCTGGATCCTCAACCTTGATTGCAGTGAGCGTGGAAGGGCTCAGCTGGGAGAAGGGTAGGGGAGTGATTGCAAAAATGAGGTGAAATGCCCTAAAAATTCCCAATTTGGAGTTGGAGAAATGAGGTTTTGGTTCCAAAATTTGCAGCCCTGGATCCTCATCGTTCAACATCACCAGTGTAGTGAGTGTGGGAGAGATTGGACAGGTGAAAGGTGGGTTTGGGGGAACCCAATAAAGTAGAAGCTGCAAAATAAGATTAAACATGCTAAAATTCCCCATTTGACTTGGAGAAATGAGATGTTGGAAAATTCCCCATCCTGATCCATTCCCCTGCAGCATCACTCATGCAGTGAGTGCAGCCTGGAGGGGGGGTGGTTTAAGGGGCTCCCCAATAACAAAGAAGTTGCAAAATGAGGTGAACCCCCCTAAACTCCTCTCTGGGTGCTTGGGGGGTGCTTCCCTCCTCACCTGCTAGGTGCTGTTCCTGTGGATGGAGATCAGGATTTGGGATATCACCGGTGTCACTTTGTGTGTCCCCCACAGCTTGTCCCCCCGGCACCTTCAAGGCTGCGGTGTCCTCGGGGGGCTGCCAGCCCTGCCCTCCCCACACCCTGCCCGCCCCAGCCGCTGCTGCCACCTGCCCGTGTGAGGATGGATTTTTCCGGGCCCCTGAGGATCCTCTGGAACATCCCTGCACTCGTAAGTCACCTCCGGAGGGGGAACACTGAGGTGACACAGCACTACCCTGTCCCCTGACCCCACCCTGTGTCCCATGCAGGTCCCCCCTCACCCCCCCAGGCTGTCACAGCCCTGGGGCTGGGGGCCGCAGTGCAGCTGCGCTGGACCCCCCCTGCCGACCCCGGTGGCCGCAAGGACGTCACCTACAGCGTCACCTGCGAGCAGTGCTGGCCCGAGAGCGGCGAGTGCCGGCCCTGTGACGGGGGGATCCGGTTCTCACAGCCCCCCCGGGGGCTCATGGGGACAGAGGTCACTGTCACCGACCTGGAGCCGCATGTCAACTACACCTTCACTGTGGAGGCCCGGAATGGGGTGTCCCCCTACAGCCACCAGCGCAGCGTGGCCAGCGCCACCATCAGCGTCAACCAGACGGGTGAGGGGACACCAGCAGTCTCACACCTTCCCTCCATGGTGGGGACACATCTGTGGTGTCCCCGTCTCCCATGGGGACACCTCTGTGATTTTCCCATCCCTCCTTGATGTCCCTTGACCCCCCAGGGACACTTCCTATGTGACATCCCTATGTGTCCCCACGGCAGAGCCCCCCCGGGTGACATCGGTGAGCCTGGATGGACGGACGGCCACCAGCCTGGTCCTGTCCTGGACGGTGCCACTGCGGCAGCAGAGTCGAGTCTGGAAGTACGAGGTCACCTACAGCAAGAAGGTGACACAGCCTGACACGCCCAAAGCCACCCCTCCATCCATGTCACCTCCATCTGTGTCACCTCCATCCATGTCATCTTCATCCTTGCCCCCAGCTGTGTCANAGGAGGGGTGGGGGCTCCATGGGGTGCAGGGCTCACCTGGAATGGTCTCCACAGGTTCTGAGGCCATGGCATCGACTGCTGTCATCACTGGCAGCGTCGCCGGCGTCGTCTTTGTCATTGGGCTCTTGACCTCTCTCCTCTGCATCCTCCAGCGGTAAGGGGACAAATTCCCCTGAGACCCCCAAAAAACCCCAAAATGTCATTGTCCCACCACCAAATATGGGGGCGAGAGATGTTCTTTTGGGCGAAAATACTGCTTTTCCACAGGAGGAGGAGGTCACGGCCACGCCAATCTGCCGAGGATGTCTACTTCTCCAAATCAGGTGAGCCATGGGACAGTGGGGACAATGGGGATGGGCAGAGGACGAGAGGGGCGCTGACCCCCTCCTTGACACCCCCAGACCAGCTGAAGCCCCTCAAGACCTACGTTGACCCCCACNGAGATGAGGACAAGCCCATACCTGGGGACAGGGGTTGTGCCTCAGTTCCCACCCAAAGCCTTGTTTCTGTCTCTGGGGACAGTGGGACCAGCTGCAGAACGTCCTCAACGACTCCCTGATCTACATGTACTCCGTGTGCAACGTCCTGGAGGGCGAGCAGGAGAACTGGCTCCGAACCAACTGGATCTACCGCGGGGTGGCCCAGCGCATCTTCATCGAGCTGCAGTTCACCGTGCGCGACTGCAACAGCTTCCCCACGGCCGGCGGCGGCTCCTGCAAGGAGACCTTCAACCTCTACTACGCCGAGTCCGATGTGGATTACGGCACCAACTTCCAGAAGCGGCAGTTCAGGAAGATCGACACCATCGCTCCGGACGAGATCACTGTGCAGGAGGATTTTGCCGCCCGCAATGTGAAGCTCAACGTGGAGGTGCGCTCGGTGGGGCCGCTCCGCAGGAAAGGTTTCTACCTGGCCTTCCAGGACCTGGGCGCCTGCGTGGCGTTGCTCTCCGTGCGCGTCTACTACAAGCGGTGTCCGGCCGTGGTGCGGGGCATGGCGCAGTTCCCGGAGACCGTGGCCGGGCCGGACTCGCAGACCTTGGCTGAGGTGCGGGGCTCGTGCGTGGCCGAGGCGGTGGCCGAGCAGGCGCCGGCCCTGCACTGCAACGCCGACGGCGAGTGGCTCGTGCCCATCGGGGAGTGCCTGTGCCGTGCGGGCTTCCAGAGCCTGGGAGACACCTGCCAAGGTATGGATGGAGGTAAAGTGAGGGGGGCGAGGGATGTCTGAGGATGGGCCAGCTTGGTGCGTGCCTGGGGTGGGATGGGGTTTGGCCCCAAAATTCCCAGTCCTGGATCCTCAACCTTGATTGCAGTGAGCGTGGAAGGGCTCAGCTGGGAGAAGGGTAGGGGAGTGATTGCAAAAATGAGGTGAAATGCCCTAAAAATTCCCAATTTGGAGTTGGAGAAATGAGGTTTTGGTTCCAAAATTTGCAGCCCTGGATCCTCATCGTTCAACATCACCAGTGTAGTGAGTGTGGGAGAGATTGGACAGGTGAAAGGTGGGTTTGGGGGAACCCAATAAAGTAGAAGCTGCAAAATAAGATTAAACATGCTAAAATTCCCCATTTGACTTGGAGAAATGAGATGTTGGAAAATTCCCCATCCTGATCCATTCCCCTGCAGCATCACTCATGCAGTGAGTGCAGCCTGGAGGGGGGGTGGTTTAAGGGGCTCCCCAATAACAAAGAAGTTGCAAAATGAGGTGAACCCCCCTAAACTCCTCTCTGGGTGCTTGGGGGGTGCTTCCCTCCTCACCTGCTAGGTGCTGTTCCTGTGGATGGAGATCAGGATTTGGGATATCACCGGTGTCACTTTGTGTGTCCCCCACAGCTTGTCCCCCCGGCACCTTCAAGGCTGCGGTGTCCTCGGGGGGCTGCCAGCCCTGCCCTCCCCACACCCTGCCCGCCCCAGCCGCTGCTGCCACCTGCCCGTGTGAGGATGGATTTTTCCGGGCCCCTGAGGATCCTCTGGAACATCCCTGCACTCGTAAGTCACCTCCGGAGGGGGAACACTGAGGTGACACAGCACTACCCTGTCCCCTGACCCCACCCTGTGTCCCATGCAGGTCCCCCCTCACCCCCCCAGGCTGTCACAGCCCTGGGGCTGGGGGCCGCAGTGCAGCTGCGCTGGACCCCCCCTGCCGACCCCGGTGGCCGCAAGGACGTCACCTACAGCGTCACCTGCGAGCAGTGCTGGCCCGAGAGCGGCGAGTGCCGGCCCTGTGACGGGGGGATCCGGTTCTCACAGCCCCCCCGGGGGCTCATGGGGACAGAGGTCACTGTCACCGACCTGGAGCCGCATGTCAACTACACCTTCACTGTGGAGGCCCGGAATGGGGTGTCCCCCTACAGCCACCAGCGCAGCGTGGCCAGCGCCACCATCAGCGTCAACCAGACGGGTGAGGGGACACCAGCAGTCTCACACCTTCCCTCCATGGTGGGGACACATCTGTGGTGTCCCCGTCTCCCATGGGGACACCTCTGTGATTTTCCCATCCCTCCTTGATGTCCCTTGACCCCCCAGGGACACTTCCTATGTGACATCCCTATGTGTCCCCACGGCAGAGCCCCCCCGGGTGACATCGGTGAGCCTGGATGGACGGACGGCCACCAGCCTGGTCCTGTCCTGGACGGTGCCACTGCGGCAGCAGAGTCGAGTCTGGAAGTACGAGGTCACCTACAGCAAGAAGGTGACACAGCCTGACACGCCCAAAGCCACCCCTCCATCCATGTCACCTCCATCTGTGTCACCTCCATCCATGTCATCTTCATCCTTGCCCCCAGCTGTGTCACCTCTATCGATGCAATCTCCATCCACATTATCCCTCCATCCTTGCCCTAACCCACATCAGCCTCCCATCCATGCTACCTCCATCCTTGTCCCCATCCCTGTCACACCTCCATCCATGTCACCTCCCCATCCCCGTCACCTCCATCCCTGCCCCATCCATGTCACCTCCCCCACATCACCTCCATCTTTGCCCCACCCAAGCCACCCCTCCCTGCGTGTCACCCCAATGTCACCATGCCGTGTCCCCAGGTGGACGAGAACAGCTACTCTGTGCTGCGCTGCGAGGGCACCTCCGTCACCCTGCCCAAACTGTCCCCAGCCACCGCCTACGTGGTTCGGGTCCAGGCTCTCACTGCCGACGGCCACGGGGCCTTCAGCCCCCAGCATGAGTTCGAGACCCTGCCTGAGGGTGAGGAGGGGCCGGGGGTGTCGGGTATGAGGNTTGTCCCACCACCAAATATGGGGGCGAGAGATGTTCTTTTGGGATAAAATACTGCTTTTCCACAGGAGGAGGAGGTCACGGCCACGCCAATCTGCCGAGGATGTCTACTTCTCCAAATCAGGTGAGCCATGGGACAGTGGGGACAATGGGGATGGGCAGAGGACGAGAGGGGCGCTGACCCCCTCCTTGACACCCCCAGACCAGCTGAAGCCCCTCAAGACCTACGTTGACCCCCACACCTATGAAGACCCCAACCAAGCCATGCTCAAGTTCACCACTGAGATCCCTCCCTCCTTCATCACCCGCCAGAAGGTCATCGGTGCCGGTGCGTGGCTTTGTCCCCCCAGAGACACCCCAAAATCGGGGTGGGGCAGAGGGGCTAAGGATGTACCACGTTTTTCGGAGCAGGTGAATTTGGGGAGGTGTACAAGGGCACCCTGAAGCGTGGCAGGAAGGAGGTGCCGGTGGCCATCAAGACGTTGAAGGTGGGGTACACAGAGAAGCAGCGTGTGGACTTCCTGAGCGAGGCCACCATCATGGGACAGTTCTGCCACCACAACATCATCCGCCTCGAGGGTGTCGTCTCCAAGTGTGAGTGGCCCCTATGTCCTGTCCCCTCCAGAGAAACACCCCAATTTCCCAGCAAAACACCCGCCAAAAAAGCAATATAAAAACAGGGTGTTTTGAGCAATGGCGCAAAGGGGAATTTGGGGGACTTGGGTCTTTTTGGGGGATGAGGTTGGGTATTTTTTTGGGGAGGGAGTTCAGGTTTATTTGAGAGGTTTTACGGGGGACTTAGGGGATTTTTGGAGGAGTTGGGGGAGTTATTTTTGGGGTTTGGCTGCTGGGGTTAATTGGGGTCTGTAAGGGGGTGGAAACTCTTTTGTTGTTTTGGGAATGTTTAACGGAGGTGATTTTTTGGGAAGTTGGGGGTCAGGAGTTTTTGGAGCGAATTAGGAGGGTTTGGGTTTTTGGGGGTGTTCAGGGATTTTTGTTATTTTTGAGGGGTTGGGGTTGTTTTCGGGGGTTGGGTTGTTTTGAGGCATATTGGGTATTTGGGAGTTTAAGAATTTTGGGAGGGTTTGTGGGAGGTTTAGAGATTTTAGTAGGGGTGACTTTTTGAGGGGGGCTTGGAGTGATATTTTTGGGGGTTTTTACCTATTTTGGGGTCTTTCTTTTGTACAGACAAGCCCTTCATGATCGTCACAGAGTACATGGAGAATGGGGCACTGGATAAATTCCTGCGGGTAGGTGATACATGGTGGCAACGACCACAGGGTGGTGGAACCTCCAACACCACCATGGGAGGTGAGACAACAGGTGGATTCCAGGCTGAATTCTCCCCTTTTCCCAGGAAAAAGAGGGTGAATTTGGTGTCATCCAGCTGGTGGGGATGTTGAGGGGCATCGCCGCCGGCATGAAGTACTTGGCCAACATGAATTATGTCCATCGAGACCTGGCTGCCAGGAACATCCTGGTGAACAGCAACCTGGTGTGCAAAGTGTCCGATTTCGGGCTCTCGAGGGTGCTGGAAGATGACCCTGAAGCCACCTACACCACCAGTGTGAGTGTCACTGAGGCAGGGTGGTGGCCATGGAAGGGTGGCTGGCCAAGGTGATGGGGTGGTTGGTCACGCTGGGATGATTGTCCAAGGTGGGTGATTGTCCATCACAGTGACCATGTTAGGGGGAGTTGAATAAGGTGAGGAGGTTTTTTGGGGGTGCAGGGTTGACCCCAATGTTGCTGTAGGGTGGGAAGATCCCGATCCGTTGGACAGCACCTGAAGCCATCTCCTACCGCAAGTTCACCTCTGCCAGTGACGTCTGGAGCTATGGCATCGTCATGTGGGAGGTGATGTCCTACGGCGAGCGACCCTACTGGGAGCTCTCCAACCATGAGGTGAGTGCCCACCCTCCACCATTACCAGTGTTTTGGGAGACATTCAGGTCAGGCTGGGATCAACCTGGGATAGTGGCAGGTGTCCCTGCCCAGGGCAGGGGCTGGAATGAGGTGAGCTTTAAGGTCCTTCCAACCCAACCCATTCTGGGATTCTGTGAATGGGCACCTTTTTTGGAGGGACCATCCCTGACTCTCCTCCTCCTCCTCATAGGTGATGAAGGCCATCAACGAGGGCTTCCGCCTCCCGGCGCCGCTGGACTGCCCCTCGGCCATCTACCAGCTGATGATGCAGTGCTGGCAGCAGGAGCGCTCCCGGCGCCCCAAATTCGCCGACATCGTCAGCATCCTCGACAAACTCATCCGCGCCCCCGAGTCCCTCAAGGCACTGGCGGATTTTGACCCCCGGTGCGTACAGGGGACCATACAGATTTCAATCCTGGGGAGCACCAGGAAGGGGCGGGGGCAAGAAGAGGGAGGGGGGCAGTTGCCCAGAGCACCTGTGGCTGTCCCTGGATCCCTGGCAGTGTCCAAGGCCAGGCTGGAACAGCCTGGGATAGGGGAAGGTGTCCCTGCCCGTGGCAGGGGGGGAATGGGGTGGGGTTTAAGGTCCCTTCCAACCAAACCAATCTGGGATTCTCTGATTCTTGCATATCTTTGTGTCTTCTATCGTTTTTGCATCATTTTGTTTTCATCTTTGTATTTGGTGCATCATTTTTTGCACTCTCGTGGTGCTGTTTTGGGTTGGGTTTTGCATCTCTGCACTCTCACATTGCTTTTGGCATCTCAATTTCTGCATCATTTTTTGGTATTTTCACATTTCCACTTTTTGCATTGTTTCATTTTCTGCATCATCATTTCATCATCTTATTTTTGCATTTATTTCTTGACATCTTCCTATTTCTGCATTGTTTTTCCATCCTTCCATTTTCACGTAACTTTTTGCATCCTTCCATTTCTGGATCATTGTTTTAACCTTCCATTTTCACATCGTTTTTTGCATCAGTTAGTTTCTGCACTATTTTTGCATCCTTCCAGGTTTTTTCATTATTTTTTTCACCTTTCCATTTCTGCAGAATTTCTCATCTTTTCGTTTTCACGTTATTTTTTGCATCTTTTCAACCCTGTGTTATTTTTCCATCCTTCCATATTTGCAACTTTATTTTCCACCCTTTCATTCCTGCACCATTTTGCAACTTTCCATTCCTGCATCATTTTTTGCATTGCTTCATTTCTGCAATATTTTTGTCCTCACCTTTCTGCACCATTTTTTGCAGCCTTCCATTTTCACATTTTTTTGCATCCTCCTATTTTCACATTGTTCTTTGCACCTTCTATTTTTGCATTATTTTTTTACATCCCTCCATTCCTGCATCATTTTTTGCATCTTTTCCTTCCTGCATAATTTTTCCACCCTTCTGCTTTCACGTCATTTTTCCAGCCTTGCATTTCTGAGCCACTTTTGTTTGCATCTTTCTATTTTTGCATCACTTTCCCGTCCATCTCCACAGGGTGTCCATCCGGCTGCCCAGCACCAGCGGCTCCGAGGGTGTCCCGTTCCGCTCGGTCCCAGAGTGGCTGGAGTCCATCCGGATGCCCCAGTACACCGAGACCTTCATGGCCTCAGGCTACAGCACCATCGAGAAGGTCCTGCAGATGACCAGCGAGTGAGTCCCTGTGCTGTCCCCTTGATATTCCCAGACTGTCCCCACACCACTCCCCTGCTGTCCCTGGGATGTGTCCCCATACTGTCCCCATGCCCTCCCTCCAGCTCCCATGGGACAGGGATGTGCTGGGAACGGAAACCACTTCCATGGCCTTGGTGGCCTGAGGGATGGGATAAAATTAGATGTTCCTTGGCCAGAGAGGCTGGAATGAGCTGTGTCCATCCATCTGTCCCTTGGGATGAACCATGTTAGTCTGTCTGTCCCTGAGGATGCGCCATGTCCGTCCATCCATCCCTCGGGATGAGCCGTGTCAGTCTGTCCATCCTTCAGGATGAGCCATGTCCACCCATCCATCCATCCCCACCCTGAGGACGCTGCTCCTGAGGATCCCCAAACCTGGGCTGTGGCCGTTGCTGGCTCCAGCCTCTCCCAGCCCCATTCCAGGCTCATGGCTCCCCCAATCCTGACTCTATTCCCCTTTTCCCGTTTTCCCAGGGACATCAAGCGGATCGGAGTGCGCCTGCCAGGCCATCAGAAGCGCATTGCCTACAGCCTGCTGGGGCTGCAGGAGCAGGCAGGCGCTGGGGGGGCCCCAGGTTGACCCCAAGCCCCCCAGAACACCACATGAAGACCCCCCCTCCTCCCCGAGGGGTTTATTTATTATTTCTGTAATTATTAAGGGTTCTTTTATAGTGTTATTAATATTGTCTCCCCACCTGGGGATGAAACGGGTGCTGCCTCTTCCCTCCCCCCTAAAAAAAATGGAATTTCAAGCTTGTCTGGAGCTGGGGGAGGGATTTTTCTTCTTATTTTTCCCCCCACATTTCAAGAAAAAAAGGGCTCAGTCCCAAAACTGATTTATTTTTCCTTTTTTTCTCCCTATTTATTCCTCTCCCACCGGGATTTTGGGTGGTTTTGTTCCCCTTTAACGCTGTTCTGCCAGTGTTGCCTTGTATTTTTTAACCTAATTTATTCTATTTTTGTATATTTATTGCGAAGATTTAAAGGTCGTGTCAGGTCTGGGAGAGAAAAAAGGGGGGAAATAAAAAAAAAAAAAACTTGGATGCTTTTTCACCCCCCTTTTTCATGGATTTATGGGGATTTTTGTGGGGTTTTGAATAAAAATATGTGCTTTTTGGTTTTCTAGAATATTGTGTTTTCCCACTGGTTCACAGAGATTGAGGGAATTTGGGGGGCAAAGAGAAAGGGTTTCCCCTGAATTTTAGGGGTTTTAAGGGCATTTTTAAAGGAATTGAAAGGTTTTAAAGAGGGTTTTAAAAGGGTTTTTAAGGTGTTTTAAGGATTTTTAAAGGGTGTGGGGGGCATTAAAGGGCAGTTAAAGAGGTTTAAAGTTTTGGGGGTTTTTAAGGAGTTACCAGGGTTTGTTAGGGGGTTTCGGAGCTTTAAAGGGGTTATAAGTTATTTTTGGGGGTGCTTAACGTTCTTTAAGGGATTTATTTAAGAATTTGGGGGGGGTTAAGAGGGTTTTAAAAGTTAGGGGGCTTTAGGGGTTTTAATGGGGGTTTAAATGGGTTAAAGAGAGTTTAAGAGGGTACAGTTTTTTAGGGGGTATCAGGGATTTTAAGGGATTTCACCCGGCTCCGGGAGTGTTTCCCATGAGAGGCCTCCTTCCCCAGCAAAACCCAGGAGGAATTTGGCCTTTTCATCCCCCGCCGCTCCCCGAAGCCAAAGCCCAGCAGCGCCGGCTGCCCGGAGCCTGCAAATGACGGGGTAGGAAAACGCCGGAAAAAGGGGTTTGACATTTTTTTCTGCCCCAACCATAATAAGGAGGGGATGGGAGGTGAGGTTGGACCAACATCGTGCTGCGAAAGCCGCGGTTTTGGGGGGCTTTCACCCCATTTGGGGGCATTTTGACTTGTGGGTGTCACGAATTTGTCGGTCTCAGCCCCGGCGCCGGCCCCGATCGCGGCTCAAAGTCCAGCGGGAGGGGCCGGATCGGGGGACAGCCCGGGCCGGGGCTCCTGGCAGCCCCTGTCGCCTGTGTGCCCAGGGCGGGGCCGAGCAAGGAGCCCAGGGGCTGGGGATGCCGTGGGGAAACTGAGGCACGGGCACAGCGGGCTTTTGGGGTGACGCGCAAGGCTGGGGGCGCTGACCACGCACCCACCAACCCCCCAAGCGATGTGGGGGCTGCGGACCCCTCTCATCGTTCCCCTCGCTCCTCCCGTGGGTGCCGCAGCCCGGCCCCGCGCTCAGCCCAGCTCCTGCCCCACTTTTGGGGTGTCTCCCTGGCGCTGACCCCGCTTCACCTGTGCTGCGCCGGGCCCGGGCATGCCCGCCCTGCCCAACCTGCCCCGCCGCGCCTAATTAACCCCCCAGGCTTAATTACGGCTTCGTTAGCGCCCGATGCGCCGCCCAAGCCCGCTGCGCCCCAGCCTGGAGGTCACCAAAGGGCCGGGGGGCTCGGCGCCCCACTCCCCCCGAATTTCGGGGTCACTAAACACTCACCCTCTTATTAATTGCCGTAATTAAAATAAGGAAAATTATGTGCTGATAGTTTTAGGAGGGGAGTATAGGAGGGTGTTACAGAGACTAGGGGCACTTCAGTGCATGTCCTGGGCAGTTTTGGGGTGATGTTGGCGGTTTTAAGCATTGTTGTTGGGTTTGGGAGGGGATGACCTCCCCCCGAAAAGAAACCGGCGTGGCTGGAGAAAGAGGAGGAGCAGGAGGGGAAGAAAGCATTGGTGGGCCGATGTGTTTAATGCACAACACGCTGTGCCGGAGAACCGGTGCCCCCAGCCCAGACCCCCACACCACCTGGGGGTCAGGACTCCTCCTCTTTTCCTGGAGGACATCCCTGGGGAGGGGTCCCCTGTGGTCCCAAAACGTCATCACTTGGGGTTGGCGAGGTCCTCGATTGCTCTCCGCAGCTGGAAGGGCACAGAGGAGGTGGGACGGCGGCTTTCCCCCCACTTTCTCTTCTCCTTTCTCTTTTCTCCCGTTTTCCTCCCACTGCCCCCCTTTTCTCCTCCCTTTTTCGTCCCCATTCGCCCCTTTTCCCCCCATTTTCCCCCCTCACCTCCGCCCTGCTCACAGCTCCCACCAGCTCCCCAGAGCGGGTGACAAAGACTCGCTGCAGCTTCAGCATCTGGAACAGGTGATAGGCCTGGGAAGGGACAACAGGGACACGTGGGACAGAGCCACCGTCGCAGTGTCCCCTCCGTGTGACACACCTGGGGGGGGTCCCCGGACACCTTTCCCCCCCACCAAACCTGGTGCAAGGAGGTCCACGGGGAGAATTGGAGCATGATGGGCTCGATGGTGCAGTCGTCCCCGAGTGTCCCCATGATGGCCAGCTTGAGGAAGGTGGCATGTTAATTTTGAGGTGGAAAAGCAGCTTTTTGGGTGTGGCAGGGTGCCCCCCACCCCCTTTACCTTCTCCCCTTGGGGGGCCTGGGGGTGCTCATGGCTCTGGAGGAAGGTGACCAGCTGAGACCTGCTGACAGTGCCCACCAGAGTGGGGGACTCTGGAGAGAGAGGACAGTATGGGGGACAGTATGGAAGTACCAGGGGGACACCAAGGGAACAGTATGGGAATAACAGTGGGAAGTGCTGGGAACACCAAGGGGACATCCCATAGGGACAGCAGGCTGAAGGAATGAGGGCAGTATGGGGCAGTATGGGAATATTGAGGGGACACCCCATAGGGACACCGTGGAGACAGAATGGGAATATTGAGGTAACAGCATGGGAACACCAAAGGAGATGGGGACAGCATTGGTACAGTACAGGGACACCATGTGGATGGTATGGGAATATTGAGGGAATGACATGGGGACACCATGGGGACAGCATGAGGAGACACAGAAGGACCACCACAGGGCCAGGGACTCGCTGGCCACCCTCCATGGTGACAGTGACCCCCAGGTCCCACATCCCACCTGTGCTCTCCACCACGGGGTACTCAGCATCCACAGAGGCATCCAAGGCTGTCAGCACCTCCTGGAAACCATCCCCCTTGGCCAAGGCCACCACCCGGCGCTCCATGAACTCCTCCACCACCACTTGGTAGGAGCTGGGGAACACAAACCCCCAGATTTCCATCATCTCCTGGAGAATCCCCCCAAACTGTGGATTTTTGGGGCAGGGGCTTACGCAATGTGCCGGCTGCGGATGGGGGGCAGGTAGGGCAGCTTCTTGACAATGATGCCGGCATCGTAGAAGGATGGTTGGTTCTTCTGGGTGATGGCATTGGCCACCAGCACAGCCAGCACGGTGGGCAGGACGTGGCCCAGGTGCCCGGTGGCCTCACACACCAGCAGGGCCGTGGACACCGCGTGGGTCACCGAGCCCGAGAACGCAGCTGCGCCTGGTGGGAGGAACGGGGGGGTCAGGGGATAGGGGTGGGTGTCCCCCTGCCCGTGAGTGTCCCCCTGCCCGTGGAGGTATCCGGACTCACCAGCCAGGGCGTAGCCAGCAGGAATAATGGGCCGTAGGGGTCCTTCTGAAGAGAGCCCCTGTGGGAAGAGCAGGGCCACAACCTCCCCTACCAGGCGCCCAATGGCTGCTCCTGAAATTGTGGGAGGGAAGGTGGGAAGATCCCAGGAGACCCCCAAAAAATGGTGGAGGTAGAGGTGACCACTCTCCTGCAGCTCTTCTGGAGCTGGATGCCACCCCTGTACCCCCAAGGCCTGGATACACCCCCAGTATCCCCACTCCAAAGGCTGAATGAACCCCCTGCACCCCTCCCTCGGCCTGGCTGTCCCTCCCATGTCCCCCCAGCCCCTGACTCACCATAGATGAAGATGGGCATGAAGTATCCAGCTGGGAGGGGCAGGGTGGTGGCCAGGATCAGCATCCAGAACTGGGGGGACCAGCGAATATGGGGGGAGTCACCATGTTGGGAACACCATGTTGGTGGTGTCCACACTGCAGCAGGCCATGGTTACCTTCATGAGCAGGAAGAAGGTCAAGGTGCCATAGATGGTGGCCGAGGGATGGTCCCACTCCTGCCAGAGCCCCTCAGGCTTGGCCACTTCCGAGGCGTTGAGGGCCAGCAAGCCCCACGTGCAGTTGTCAAAGAGGGAGGTGAGATATTCCTTCATGGTGAGCTGGACAAATTGACACCCTGAGCCCCGGCTCAGGTTGGGAGGTTTTGGGGTCCTCAGGGAGCCCCACGTGTCCCCACTCACCCTGGAGGCCATGAACTGCCCCAGCCCAGGTGGGAAGGTGATGGAGGCGAGGAGCAGCACCACCAGCACGGTGTACACAGGTTTGCTGCAGGGAGACACGGGGGGCTGGGCGCATGGGGACAGACAGATGGATGGAAAAGGGACCCAGGGACACCCAGGGTCAATGGGGTTTGTGGGTGGGGTGCATGGGGGGGACATCGGGACTCCCAGAGTCGCTGGGGGGGACATATGGACACACATGGCCACCCAGAGTGGATGGGGTGGGGTGAGCAGGGTGCAAGGGGAGCATATAGGGACACTTGGGGTGCAGGGAGGGGACATAGGGCCACTCAGGGTACATGGGGTGGATGTGGAGGGTGTATGGAGTTCATGCATGGATGGCCAGAGTGCACAGGGTGGACATACTCAGAGTGGATAGGCAGGGTGCAGAGCGGGGACACAGGGACACCCCAGGGTGCTTCATGCAAGGCATGCAGACACCCAGGGTGTATGGGAAGGACACGGGAACACGCAGAGTCTGCATGGCCTGGACACACAGACACAGAGGGTGCAGACAGACAGATGGACGGACGCCCAGTACGGACTCGGTGGCCAAGAGCTTGGCTGTCAGCCGGTTCTTCTTGACAGCCACCATCATCCAGCGCTGGCAGAAGAGATAAGCACAGGCCACGATCCCACAGATGGTCCTGTGAGGAAAGGGCAGGTATGGTACAGGCAGGGCACAGGCAGAGCACAGACAGCACCCCAAAACTGGACCCTCCGTACCCCAAAATCAGAAAAAAGAAGGTCTCCAGGAGGTCGAAAGGAAAATCAATCTTGAGATCGCTCTTAAAAACAGCAGCGATGGTTTCTGGGAGAGGGGACAGGAATGAGGGTGTGGATTTGGTAGTGAGCACCCCAAAAATGCCACGGTGGGAAGGTAAAGGGGAAGAGGGGGCACATCCTGCCTGCCCTGCCTTGCCTTGCTCGCTGTTGAACACGGCCAGGATCCGAAACATGAAGGCGCCGCAGGTGGCGGCAAAGAAGCCGCGCCAGTAATCCCGCACGGCAAAGTGGGGAGACATCACCTCGATGCTGAAAAGCACCCCTGGAAAAAATGGGGAAGGGATCAGGGCGAGGTTTACCGGTGCCCAGGGTGGGATTAGGGGGGTCCTCACCGCTGATGGGCGCCCCGAAGACTGTGGCCACCCCAACGGCTTGAGCTGCCACCAGCATCTCGTGCTGCTTGAACTTGTTCTGTAGGGC
>VXBI01011679.1:100870-114459 GCA_013397375.1 Toxostoma redivivum
GGGGGGGGGTTAGGCAGAATCTCAACTTTTTGGGGGTAAAATCAAATCCCTCCACTCATTTTCTAGGCGGTGGCACCCCCACCTCATACTCCCCCATGACTGTGGTCCTCATCTTCCCCAGATAATCTGCGGCCATGGCGGAGAGGTGGACATAGGGACCCTGGAGTGGGGGGACACACAGTGCTGAGCATCCCCTCACCCCGCACCAACGGAACCGCTGGGGATTTTAGAGTTCAGAAGGGGATCTCTCACCACTTTCCCAAGGAAAACGGTGCTGCCGCACGTCAGGGTGCAGGTCAGCCCCACCACCTTGGCTCCGAAGTTCTGGATGGCCAGGTAGTCCTCCAGCACCACGCCCATCAGGATGGTCTTCAGCTCCGGGATGCCGGAGCCTGGAGCCGGGGGGGAGCCAGGATCCAAATTTTAGGGGTCCCCCATTACCAAGGGGGCATTTTAGGGAGCCAGGGAGGTCGAGGTGCAGCTGGCTCACCTCCGGAGTGCGGGGTGATGCTCTGGGAGAAGCCGGTGGAAAAGGCAGTCAGTGCCATGGGGTACAGGGTCCACGAGAGGTACTTGAGCACCCCGATGTCCCCGATCTCTCGGTACAGCCACATGTGAGCTGGAGGAGAAGTGTGGGGAGGGGATATGCACCCCCTGAAAGACCCCCTCATATCCTCGGTGAACCCCCAAACGCCGGTGGAGCCCCCCAGGGCGCCCCTCGTTTACCCGCGTGGAGCCTGGTGGTGATGATGTCCATGGTGAAGCTGATGGTGGCCATGAGGACCCCCAGGATGAAGAGGAAGTACCAATCCTCCCCGACGCGGAACAGCTGCCGCTTCACCCACTCCAAGCACCCTGCGCGGGGGGAAACAGGGCGCTGATCCCCCCAAAAGCCCCCGCCCCCAGAATCCCCCCTTTTGGGTGTGGGTCTCACCTCGGACCCTTCTCCGGGCGGTGGGGCAGGGTCTCCAGCTGTGCNTAATTAATTATCATTATTATTCCTTAATAATAGGCATCGCATTCCATGGCGTTGAGCTGGGGGGGGGACGGGGAGGGGAAAAATTTCCACCGTCTCCGGCGCAAGACCTAAATTTAGCCGGTTTTACGAGAGGTCTGGCAGGCGGCCGGGAGCCTTAACGAGGCTTTAAAAAGCTCGTCAAGTCGAAATATCCCGAAATAACCGATCCGGCGTCGCCTTCGCCGGGAGGAGAACGAGGAAGGGGGTTCCGCTCTTCCCCCCGGCGGGAGCTGGGGGTCGCAGGTGGGGGCAAGCGGTGGGTGAAGGTGAAATCCTCGCCCGCCAGCACCATGGAGCTTTTCGGGAGCTTTGTCCGGCCCCACGGGGAGACCTTGGGGTTCCCAGGTGAGTTTGGGGCGCACCCAGGAGGCATCTAGGGGGGATCCTCGGCAAGCCGTGGCTGTGATCCCCCAAACCCTGTCCAGCAGCTCGCTCCGGTAACACGGGCGTGGTGAAGACCCTGGGGAACACCTATCAGTTCACGGTGGACGTCAGCGACTTCGCGCCCGAGGACATCATCGTCACCACCTCCAACAACCAGATCGAGGTGCACGCCGAGAAGGTGGGTGGTCCCACCCTTCCCTGCTCACCCCCAAAGCGGGGGACCCCGAAATCCTCACCGGGGGGTGCGGGGACCACCAAGCTCCCACCCAATTCCCAAACAGCTGCAGCCACAACGTCAGCGGGGTTTAATTCACCATTAATTAACGGCGACCGCAGGGAATAATGAGTCCCCATTCCTCTTGCACCCCAAAATCCCCTCTTTTCACCCATTTTTTCCTCGCAGTTGGCCACGGATGGCACCGTCATGAACACCTTCACCCACAAGTGCCAGCTGCCCGAAGACGTGGACCCCACGTCCGTGTCGTCCTCGTTGGGGGACAACGGGATGTTGACCATCCGGGCTCAGCGCCGGCCGGCCAAGCACTCCGAGCACGTCCAGCAAACCTTCCGAACTGAGATCAAGATCTGAGGGGTCGGGGGGCTCCTTTCCCCCCCTCTCCCTCCCTCGCTAATTAAATGGGTGATTTGGGAAGGAGGCGGGACGCGGGGTAGGGAATGGGAACGCTCCCTCCAGAGTGGGGTCAGACCTGTACTGAACGTATCCCGTCACCCACCGGAGAAATCCGGAGGGGAGTCCCAGCTCCGGCAATTTTTAGCTAGCGCGTGTTGAGGGGGAAGATCCAGCGTGCCAAGGGTCCTGCCGGGAGCCAGGTTCCCTTCCCAACCCTCCGCCAGAGCTTGTCTTTGTATATAGCGCTTGGGATAAATTATTGAGAACGTCTGACTGCTGCCTAATCCGTTTTTTGATGCTTCCTTGATGCTTTACCCTCAAAAAGGGGTGTGGGTTCAGACCCGAGGGGTGTCTCGGTAAGGGATATTCCACCATCCCGACAAAAACCCGCACCAGGAGCCGCTCGGGCGCCCGCTGCCCTGTTTATTTCCAGCCCGGGGTGACTCATTTCTTCCCGAAGCTCTATTTCAGAGCTATTCCCTCAGCTGTTCGGCTGCCGACCCACCTGGAAGGGCACCAAACCCTCCAGGTCCTCCCCTCGCCCACCCTCACCCACCACCCCCGGGATGCCCCAAGGCCGGCACGAGCCGGGATGACGGCCCCAACCAAAGGGCTTATTTTCTGGGGGAGGGCAAAACCTGCCGCAGCGAAGGGCCTGGCTCGGTCCCCCTGTGTGTACCCACAGCAGCGAGGCGAGGCGAGGCGAGGCGCCTTCCCGGGGCCAGCGCCTGTTTATGGCTACACACAGCGCCCGGCTCGTATTGCTGCTCCCGCCCCGGGGCAGCCCGAGCCACTCGTGACTGGCACTAACACACCTGGCAGCGTCCCAGGCACGGCTGCTCTGGCTGGCGCTCAGGGCACTCCCCGCTGTAGGAAAAAGGGTTAAAAGCGGTGAATGAACGGCAGTGAAGGCTGGGGAAGCTCGGGGGAGGGCAGCGGCGATGCGCTGCCGTCGGGCCCCGGCCATGGGACGCGGCTGCTCCGTCCGCCAAAGCCACCCCGGCGCCCAGCGCCGGTCCCTGGTTGCCATCTAGTGGCCCTCACCCGGGGAGATGCGGAGAAAGGAGGAAGAAAATGGGAAAAAACAGCCCTGTTTCTCCCAAATCGCTTCTGGACAGGGGAGGTGTGCAGAGAGCGAAAAGCCGGCTCAGCCCGGCCCCAAACACACCCCACAGCAGCTCGTCTGTGGCAGGAGAGCTGGGGGAAAAACCCAGTTTTCTGGGACGTGTTTAAACTCTTTATCAGCCATCTGCACAAAGGGGGATCAAGGGTACCCTTGTAACCTGATACAAAACTTTAAAACTTTTTCATAAATTAATGTTCATTGGTTCTAAGTCACATAATTATCGTCATTATTTAGCATACTGTCCTCTACTGGTTATTGATTTCTATGATCCTTTTATAATCTTCCTCTTAGCTAGGGAATTTCCAGTTTTCCAAGCTCCAATTTCATCTGTATTTTCTGGTTACTCCAACATCCTTGAAGGGCCATAAATTTAAGATCCCGGATATCCAATCTTCAAACGCCTTAGGCTTTATTGAAGCTTCTCAGGGTTAGTTGTAACAAACTTAAGGTTTTGGTGATTTAATGATCTGAGTAACAAGAGTCTGTGTAGAAACTTAACTAGTGCTGGCCGAAAGTGGGCGCTGCTTACAATTAGTTGAAACGACTAATTAAACATTAGGAAAGTTATATTATTTCCAACAACTGAGAACCTTCTCCCTGACAGAAGGATGGAGCCGAGGGAACAAGCAACAGGAAAACAGGAACGGCATCAAGCTGTGGCAAGGGAGGCTTATGTTAGATATACGGAAAATTCCTTCATGGAGGGAGCGGCCAGGCCACCTCGGGGGTGTTTAAGCAGGGGTGATGTGGCGACTGAGAACACGGTTAGAGATGAACACGGCGATGGAGGTGGCACCAGCACCTTCGACCCTCACAGCCCGTATCGCTCCTCAGGGCCGCCCTCGGTCCCTCAGCACTGCCCCCCCCCGTCATGGCGGCGCCTCTGAGGCGAGAAGGGGCGGGAAGGTGACCGGGCTTCGCCGCGCATGCGCAGTGACACCAACGCCTCTGGGCGGGCCGGGGCGACGCCGCTTCCGCCCGGCGCCAAGATGGCGGCGCCCTTTGTCTGGTCGGTGTCACGGTGAGGGCCGCGGGCCGCGGGTGAGGCCTCGCCGGGCCCAGCATGGCAGGTGCGCCATGGGGCTCCCGGGAGAGCGCTGGAGGGGCTGTGGAGAGGACTGAGTAGGACACGGGCGCTGACAGGGGAGGAGGCTGCGGCCCGGCTCGCTGGCTGTGGGGTAACGGAGCCGGTTTGGGGGTCACCCCGGTGCGCGGCCCCGGTTCTCTGAGGGCAGGCTGCGAGGGGGGCGGTCCTTCTGGCGGGCCTGGGGAAACGGGGGGCTGCCGGCTGTCGTGGGAGGGACGGGGTTTTGTCGCCGTAGGAATGAGGGGCTGCCGGATGTCGTCAGGGTTTGTTGGCTGCTGTGAGGGGAGCCGGGGACTCCTCATGAGGGGAAAGGGGGGTTGGTGGCTGTCGTAGGGGGAGTGGGGTGCTGTCGTGAGGGGAATGCAGCTTCTGGATGTCACGAGGGGAGCAGGGAGCTCGTGGTTGTCGTGAGAGGAAGGAGTGGCTGTGGTGAGTGCACCGAGGGGCTCCTGGCTGCACCCCTCCAGGGTGTCCCTGTCCGCTGTGTGAGCCCCACAGCCGTGAGGTGACTCGTGGCGAGGCCACGAACGAAGCCGTGTGTCCCCCGCGCTTGGGACATCACCGTCGCCTCGGGCCACTGAAAGATCCTCCCGATGGCGAGCCAGCGCCAGACACATCCCCGCACCTCAGGGACCGGGACAGCCGCAAGGAAAGCGGCATTTTCCCTTGTTATGGCCTTTTGGCGAGGTGACAGCCCCTCCTGGCTGTCCGTGCCCTCTGCGGGCGGGCATGGGTGACACATTTCCCGGACCAATCCCGTTTCCTTAGTTTTGTATCTGCATCGGAGGCTTCTCCCAAGATTCCTGCCCTCAGCCAGCTTTCCAAAAGGTGTTTTTCCCCGAGGAGACAAGAGTTTGTCATCCCCGGGTGCTGCATTCACAGGAGGGATTTCAGGGCAGATCCCAGGCTCTTGGTGTCCAGAGCAGCACCAGCACATCCATAAGCCTGAAATCCAAATAACCAAGGCGTCTTCAGGATGTCTGTTCCCTGTGGGACGTCCAGGATGTCCCTCTCCTCGTGTCTTTCTCCTTTTATTTCCTTTTCACCACATTTTTTCCACTTTGTGATCATTTCCCCTCTCACAGCTTGCCTTCCGCTTCCGACCACAAGCTCTGCAGCCCCTCCCTGTTTCATGATCCATATTATTATTATATGGAGCTACTCTGTTCAGATCAGCTCTAAACTTTATTTTTTTCATGAAAAACATTGCAGGATCCATTCCTGGAAATGAGGACAGACCCCTGTGGGCAGAGGCAGCAAGGATTGGGGCTGCGTTGTTCCCCGAGCTGACATACGAGGCGAGAGATGATGGTGGGTAGGAAACAAACCCCCTCTTCGCTTTCATCTTCCTAGGATGGATGGCTGGGTGGTGACAGCTGTGAAAGGCAATGTTTAAATCACTGTTTTTTCCAATTCATGGAGGTTTGGGGGTTTTTAATAGGTAGATGTTCATGTGGCAGGGAAGGGGAGAGGTAATGTTGCTAATTAGCAAGAGCACTTAGCAGAGCTCGCGTGGGAAGCTCCCTGGGACTGCAGCTGCTGTATTTATCTCTGTGGTGGGCGTGGGTGGGCTCATAATGAACTTTTCCATGATTAATTGGATAATGAGAGACTCAACAGCCTTGTTGGGGAGAGGTCGGGAGGGGAATTGTCTCCCCTGAGGGGAAATCGGAGGGTGCCCAGTCCTGCATCAGTGATTTTGCACCTTCAGCACCCAAGACAGGAGGTTTAAAATTGAGTTTTTCATCCCATTTTTCCCAGGATGGCTGTGTAGAGACTGACCTGAACATCTGGAAAGAGGAAATCTCTGGAGGAGAGACACAGCCCTCTGACGCTCGATCCTCCAGATACCTCCGCTCCTCACACCAGAGGGGTGAGCTTAGGCACCGGTCCTGGGGGTTGGGTCCAAGTGTTTAGGATTGTTAAACCCCAGAGTCAGGGATTTTAGTAGATAAAGATGACACTGACTGCTGGGTGTGGATGTAGAGAGCTCATCCAAACCTTTCCCTGCTGTGCTTCCAAGGGAGCTGGAACGTGACATTATGGGGGAGACTACAGAAAATAGGAATGTTTTCTGGGGAGGAGTTGAGTTTCCTGGATTTTTACTTCCTTCTCAAAGCTGGGGAGCAAAGCCGAGACAAGTCCAATCCTGGAATGTTAAAAATCATCGTTCAGATGCAAAATGCCTCCCACAGATCCCCCAAAATACCCTTTTAGTGCATCAAACTGTCAAGATTCCTGAGGTCCTGCTGTGCAGAGCTCTCCAAGCACGGAACACAGCCTTGTTTACCCTGCGGGGAAAATGCTCCCCCTTTTTTCCAGAGCTTTGCAAACCACACTAGGCCCTGCTGTGCAGTATTTTGACCCAAGTACTGTTTTTCCTGGCTGTCAGGGATGTATTTTGCGGCAGGCTGGAGGAGTTTGGAGAGCTGGGGGAAAGCCAGGAGAGGGAGCTCCTTGCAACGACAAAATGGAGTGGAACTTCCTCTCTCTGTGAGTGATCCGATGCTGTCAGAGAGGTCCTGGCTTCTCATCCACACTGGGAATGCCTGTGGAAGCTGAATGAATCCCTGGGAGGAAGATCCTAGATCCTTCCCCGAGTGTTGCTGGCACCTGCAGCTGACAGGAGGAGGCTCCTTCTGATCATTGATCACTGGAAGGAACAGGAACTGGAAGTGCCTGGTGCTGTGGATCTTTTTCCTCACTGGAAACTCCTGATTTAAGAGGTGGTGAAATGGAAAAACAACTTCCATGGGCTGGAAACTTTCAGAGACACCGAGCATGGAAGCCAGCAGTGTTTCCCCAGCCATAACCTTCCTGCTTCAGCATCCAGAGCTTTAGAGACTTCCTGCATGAACAATAACTGTGTCCTTTCTCCTCCCTCCTTGCCAATCCTTTGAAACAATCCCTTCAGCACCAAAATCATTGTTGGAAGACAAAGCCAAGTGAAAACCCTTCATTCACCCTGCAGATGCAGCTCAGGGGAAAATCCAGTGTGGCACTTTGTTGACAAGGACCTGCTGGAAAATGGGAGTTTTGCCATGTTTCCAACAATTTGCAGCATTCCTTAGGCAGAGCTGTGCTCCCAAGTATGGGGAACTCTCTCCAAACACATAATAAAATATAAAACTTCCTCAGTATTGTGACATGAGGAGCTGGAAGGTTTGGATGAACACTTCTGTGCTTTGGCCCTGGCAGGAGCCATGACACAGAGGAGGGATGATGACACTTGTGTCTGCAGAGGTGACAAGGCTCGCCACTTGGACCAGCTGAGGAGCAATAGCTGTGTTCTGAATACTGTCAGGGTGATTAAAAACCATCGTGGCTGTTCCATCAACTCCTCGTAGCCCTGTGCTGGAGTCGTAGCTGTTCGAGGAGAGGGTTTGGGGCTGGTTGTAACCAGGAGAGGAGCTGAAATTCACCTTTTGGGGCCATTTCTTTAATCACCAGGGCAGTCAGGTCGTGCTTTGTGATCTGTCCTCCTCCACGACCCCTTCAGTAGTTTTACTGCCCACCTCACCCCCCATCCCGGGGTTTTTTTCCCTCCCCACAGCCATGGATTTCCCACAGCACAGCCGGCAGGTGCTGGAGCAGCTGAACCAGCAGCGGCAGCTGGGGCTGCTCTGCGACTGCACCTTCGTGGTGGACGGCATCGACTTCAAGGCCCACAAGGCCGTGCTGGCTGCCTGCAGCGACTACTTCCGCATGCTCTTTGTGGACCAGAAGGACGTGGTGCACCTGGATATCAGCAATGCCGCAGGTAGGCCTGGAACTTTTATCCAGGATCCCTCCTAGCTCCTTAAACAACACAATTCTGTGCCCAGGCTTCGAGGGAGGCTCTTCAGCTTGTTATTTTGAGCGTTCCAAAATGAAAGAGTGAGGGGTGAGGGCTCATTTCTGGTTGCGTCACCTCCCCTGCAGGTTTGGGCCAGGTTCTGGAGTTCATGTACACGGCTAAGCTGAGCCTGAGCCCCGACAACGTGGAGGACGTGCTGGCCGTGGCAGGTTTCCTGCAAATGCAGGAGATCGTCAGCGCTTGCAACGCACTCAAATCTCTCTCTGTGCCCCCAGAAAATCCCCCTGGGATGAACCAGCAGCCCCCCGAGATCGGTACGTACCCTCCTGGCTTCCCCTCACCCAGGCAAAGTGAGATTGATTTACCCACCTATGCTTCATGCACTCCAAAATTTATCCACTTATGCTCCTTGGCCACTTTGCAGACCCAGTTCCTGGGTGCATCTGGTGCACCTGGATGGGGTTTGACCCTCTTGGGCAGCACCAGCAGTTGAAAAATTGCTGCTTCTGTGAATTTTGTGGGATTTGGGAGTCCTGGCAGCAGCAGCTGGATGGCTTTGCCTGTTCCCTCGCAGGAGCTGACAAAGTGATGGCTGATGACAAGGCATTGGTGGTGGTAGAAGCTCTGGGGGAGCCTGACAAAGCCAGAGCAGCTGCTCTTGACGCTGAGGGGAAGGAGGAGAAGCCAGAGGTCACGGCACAGCCCCAGGTGCCTGCAGAGCAGCCAGTTGGCCAGGAAGGTGAGCCACTGAGGGGTGACAGCCTGAGTCCTGCTGTCACCTCCAGCACACCCTGTCCTGACACTCTGGTGCTCACAGGGACAGGTGCTGCCATCCAGGAGGATCTCAAGATCAACATTCCCAGGCTCCCACAGCTGTTGGAGAGCGCGGTGGGCAGCGGCAGCCCTGCGGCCATGGACACTGCCGGGACAGGAGGTGTGTTGGTGAGCAGGGCTGGGGCAGAGCTGGCCAGAGCTTGAGCCCTCGTTTTTTGTGGAATTAATTGCGTGAGTGTAAGTTTTGTGAGGCACAGATCCTCTGGGAGCAGTTTTCATGGAGCATAGTGAGGACAGTTGGAAAATTCTCTTCTGCCTGCACAGGCTTTGGGAATTCAGGGCTAATCACTTGCAAATTCAAAGTGATTCCAAGCAAAGGTGATGATGGATGAGCTTTCACTTCCTTTCCAACTCAGATGTTTCTGTGATGTCCCTGGGGACAGGGGGACACCTAATCCCAGTCTCTTTAGGTTAGGAAGTACAGGTGGATTTTGTGCCTCTGCTGCCGCTCCCAAATTTGAGTATCCCCCATTTTCTACCTGCAGAGATGAAGCCAGAAAGAAAGGAGGAAGATGAGGGTAAAATCCCTGAGGAGGAGCCCACCAAGCTGGAGAACGGGGAAAACACTGAGGATAATGAGTTGGGAAGCACAGATTCCGGGCAGGAGAACTTGGGGGAGCTGCGCCTGCTGCGCTCCGGTGCCTACAGCGACCGCACCGAGTCCAAGTCCTATGGCTCCATCACGCACAAGTGTGAGGTGAGGCCAGCTGGGCTCCTGGGCTGCATCTCCGGGTGCCACCAGGTGCCTCTGGGACAGCAGGGTGGCAATGCTTGTCACTCCATCCCTAGGACTGCGGGAAGGAGTTCACCCACACCGGGAACTTCAAGCGGCACATCCGTATCCACACCGGGGAGAAGCCCTTCTCGTGCAGGGAGTGCAACAAGGCCTTCTCTGATCCAGCCGCTTGCAAGGCCCACGAGAAGACGCACAGGTATGGGTGGAGCCAGGGAAAGACATCCAAAAGGTGTGAGGTTTGCTGGGAATGATCAAATCCCTTGGAAATCCACTGATGTGTTGAGGTATTCAGGAAAAGATTTGTCTTTCTGCCTCTGTCATAGTCACAGAATAGTCTTGTGTTGGAAGGGATCCACAAGGATCAAATCCAACTCCTGGCCCTGCACAGACATCAGAATCTCATCCTGTGTCTGAGAGCATCGTCCAAATACTTCTTCCCTTTTGTGTTGTTTCATGGACTCCCCATTCCTGGAAGTGTTTGGGGTTGGATGGGGCCTGGGCAACCTGGTCTAGTGGCAGGTGGGGTCTGGTGGAACAAGATGAGCTTGGAGGTCCCTCTCAACCCAAGCCATTCCATGATTGCTGAGGTCAATGTCCTTCCGGCTTGGGGGTGATGGTCAGGCTGGGGCAGCGAGGTGCCGGTGCTGGGTGTGACATTGCCACCTTGTCCCAGCCCGCTGAAGCCGTACGGCTGCGAGGAGTGCGGGAAGAGCTACCGGCTCATCAGCCTCCTGAACCTGCACAAGAAGCGGCACACAGGCGAGGCCCGCTACCGCTGCGAGGACTGCGGCAAGCTCTTCACCACCTCGGGCAACCTGAAGCGGCACCAGCTGGTGCACAGTGGGGAGAAGCCCTACCAGTGCGACTACTGTGGGCGCTCCTTCTCCGACCCCACCTCCAAGATGCGCCACCTGGAGACACACGACACCGACAAGGAGCACAAGTGTCCCCACTGTGACAAGAAGTTCAACCAGGTGCACTGGGGAGCGGGAAAGCTGGGCCACTGTGGTCCTGGAAGAGAGATTTATCCATGGGATGCAGTTTGGGGGTCCCAGAGCTGTCCTGGAATAGTGGTGTATCTGTGAGGTGTAGCTGGGGAGTCCCAGAACAGTCCTGAAAGGGTGGACTATCCATGGGATGCAGTTCAGGGGCCTTGACACTCGGAAAGGGTGGTTTATCCATGGGGTGAAGCTTGGAGGGCCCAGAGGCCACTCCAGAAGGGATCTACCAGGACTTGGGTTGCTCTGAAGGGAGACAAGTTGGTTTGGGGCTCTCTCTATCCTGTTCTCCATCCCCAGGTGGGGAATTTGAAGGCTCACCTGAAGATCCACATCGCAGATGGGCCCCTGAAGTGCCGGGAGTGTGGGAAGCAGTTCACCACGTCAGGTAACACGGGGTCTAAGGGGCTGAAGTATTCTGAGGCTGGATCAGAGCTAGAGGAAGGATTTCATCTCAGCTTTACAGTGCCATGCTTGCGCTGCATGAATTCCTAGTTTTCCCCATTGAGCCACACTCTGGAAAGGAGCTCCTCATCCCAATGTTGGAGATGGAGATGTCTCCTCCCATCTTCTCCCAACCTGCTGCAGAGCCAGAGGGGTGGAATGATCCCAGTGGAGTCTTTTAATCCCCTCTAACACTGGGTGCTTGTCCAGGCTGTCTCCACTTCTATGTTATTGCCTGATCCCAGGCAAGGTGCAGCCGACCTCCCTTGATCCCTGCACAATCCCTGCTCCCTGAATAGCACCAGGCTTTCCCGAAGGAGCTTCTGGGGCTCTGGGAAGGAGGAAAAGGGAGAGGAGGATCCAGTGTCCTTCAGCCTGCTCTGTTCCCAGGTAACCTGAAGCGGCACCTGCGGATCCACAGCGGGGAGAAGCCGTACGTGTGCGTGCACTGCCAGCGCCAGTTCGCCGACCCCGGTGCGCTCCAGCGCCACGTCCGCATCCACACCGGTACGGATACGCTCCTGCCTCCCTGAGGGCTTCTCCTCCCCTCGTGCTCCCCACCTACCTTCTCCTGTGTTTCCCCAGGAGAGAAGCCGTGCCAGTGCTTGATCTGCGGGAAAGCCTTCACCCAGGCGAGCTCCCTCATCGCCCACGTGCGCCAGCACACCGGGGAGAAGCCCTACGTGTGTGAGCGGTGTGGGAAGAGGTGACGATTCCCCTTGGGAATACCAGGAGGGGCACTTGGCTGGTGTTGGAGTATCGGGGGTCTGGGCACCTCCACTCACCCTCCAGAGCCAGTTGGTGTTCTCTGGAGGGAGGGTGGAGGTGCCAGGGTGATACCATGGGCTGTGGTGACTGTGGTGTCATTCCCAAAGGTTCGTCCAGTCCAGCCAGCTGGCCAACCACATCCGTCACCACGACAACATCCGGCCCCACAAATGCACCGTCTGCAACAAAGCCTTCGTCAACGTGGGCGACCTGTCCAAGCACATCATCATCCACACAGGTGGATACCTCCCTGAACCCTGCACCACCCCTGGGCCTCACCCCCTCACCCGCCCCCGATTCTCTGTCCTCTTCCCAGGGGAGAAGCCGTTCCTGTGTGACAAGTGTGGGCGCGGCTTCAACCGCGTGGACAACCTGCGCTCTCATGTGAAGACTGTGCACCAGGGCAAGGCTGGCATCAAAATCCTGGAGTCCGAGGAAGGTGACGAGGTCAACATTGTCACAGTGGCGTCCGATGACATGGTGACATTGGCCACCGAGGCGCTGGCTGCCACTGCTGTCACGCAGCTCACGGGTGAGCTGGGGGGCCCATGGGGTTCCCAAAGAGAGTTCATCCAAGAGGGGCAGCTTGGGAGCTATCCAGAAGGGAAAGTTAACCATGGGGTGCAGCTGGGAGGTCTTGGAGTTCCGAAATGGAAACTTATCCACAGGGAGCAGCTGGCTGGTCCCAGAGTTGTCCCCAGAGGGAGATTCATTTATGGGGGTTCAGTTTAGGGGACTCAAGAGTCATCCCTAAAGGGAAATTTACCCATGAGAATGCAGATTGGAGGTCCCAGATGCCATCCCAAAAGGGAGATTTTATCCCTGGAGAGGAGCTTGGGTGTTCATGAGCCACCCCAAACGGAAAACTTATCTTTGGGGAGCAGCTGGAAAGGCCTGGAACTGTCCTGAAAGTGAGGTTAATTTATGGGGGTGCAACTTAGAGGTCCCAGGAGCCCCCCTAAAAGGGAAACTTATCTATGGGATGCAGCTTGGGCATCCCAAGACTGTCCTAAAAGGGGGTGGATCTCCAGGGAGCAGCTTGGGGTTCCAAGAGACACCCCAAAAAGCAGATTTTTCTGTGGGGGGCAGGACCGTGCCTTGGAGTAGTCCTGAAAGGGAGGTTTATGTATGAGGTGCAGTTCAAGAGGCCCAGGAGCCACCCCAAAAGAGAGATTCATTTGTGAGAGGGTAGTTCGAGGCTTTTCCATGGGGTGCAACTTGGAGGTCCTGGAGCCCCCAGAGGTGCTGGAGATTTATCCACGGGTGCAGCACCTGAGTCTGGCCAGCCTCACCTCCCACTGGAGCTGCTCCCAACTTCGGCACTGGGCAGGATCCACGACCAGGGGGGAGAATTCCTGCCCAGCTGAGCCCCCCTCAAGTCCCTGTACCCGCAGTGGTGCCCGTGGCGGCCGCGGTGACGGCGGATGAGACCGAAGCACTCAAAGCCGAGATCACCAAAGCGGTGAAGCAAGTGCAGGAGGCAGGTGAGACCGGGAATACCGGGAATACCGGGCTGGCTCCTCCCATCCCAGCAGCCCAGTGCCTGCCCCATCTTTGTGTGTTTCTCTCTCTCCCAGCAGACCCCAACACGCAGATCCTTTACGCCTGCGATTCCTGCGGGGAGAAGTTCCTGGACGCCAGCAGCCTGGCGCAGCATGTGCGCATCCACACGGCCCAGGCGCTTGTCATGTTCCAGGCGGAGCCGGACTTCTACCAGCCCTACGGCGCGGCGGGCTGGCCGGCCGAGCAGGTCATCCCCACCGGGGA